>CAUYQV010076918.1:0-54922 GCA_963574575.1 Galagoides demidoff
CTTTGAGGTTAAAAATAGCTTTTCCTAAAGGGTCAAAAAAGTAGAATTTTTTCCTTGATAGATGAATTTTCAAAAGCAGACATCAAAATTTGATTCAGAAAAATTCCAGGAACTCTAATTATATCATCAAAACTAGCTACCTAAATAAATTTTAGGTAACAAGTTTTATACCTATTAGAATATTTCAATTGTGTATTTCAACTGAAAGGAAGTTAAACACAAATGAATGAAGAAAATGCATAGATATTGCTCCATTGCTTTAGAAATGCAAAAAAATAAAAGAAGAAGAAAGAAAAAAGTCATACAACTTGCTAGAATTGACAAAAAAAATAACAAAATTAAGTCGGACATTAAAGTTTTTAAATTTTATATTCTATAAGCATATGAGGTATCACTTTCTAATGGTGTTTTTTGTACAATGTATTTATTTGTATATGCATGAATGGTATTTTGTATTAAAAAAAACAGGAAGCACATGCTAGCCAAGACTGTCCTCAATTCTAAGATGAAAGTTACTGAATGACCAGAAAAGTATTTATTACATTGTATCCTACACTGAACTTGAAATAATAATTTCTAAGCTGTTTCAATGACTACAAAAACTTATTTCTTGATTTTTTTTTCAAAATCAATCCATTTAGTCCATCAAAAATGTTTTCTGAGTGGCCACTACATCTCAGGACTGTGCAAGATGTCATGTATTTCATACAAGATACATGTATGAAATACCAATGATACTGCCTTTGCTTTGTGGTATCATTTCGTTACCATGATGAGCTTGGTATGCAACTGTAAAGCAAGTTGATGAAAAAGAGTCCTCAGCTACGTGCTGTCCACACAGCCCACTGTACAAGCTCACAAGTGACTAACTGCATCAGTGGTTACCACAAGGGAAACCAAAGCCAGGGCAGTCATGGTATGACTCCTTCTGAGGGAGAAAGAGAAGGAGAATTCTACTTCTAAGATTTCCACCTCTAGAAAGAGAAGAAGAGGAAGAAGAAGAAAGAAGAGAAACAAGAGGAGAAGAAGTAAAGGGCAGAGGAAGGGGAGGGACAAAATATTCCAGTAGGTAGTTTAGTCTTATGCTTACGTGAAAACTGATTTAACTACACTAAGTTGCTTCCATTTCTATAACTTTTCTGTTTGAGAAGAAGGAAGACTATAAAAATCTCCTTATCAGAGCACAGGAAGCACTAGCCATTGTAGATAATATTAATAAATTAATCTTTATTAAAATTAAGAATTTCTATTTGTCAAAAAACACTATTAAAAATGTGCTATAAGAC
Source organism: Galagoides demidoff (assembly GCA_963574575.1). Taxonomy (NCBI): domain Eukaryota; kingdom Metazoa; phylum Chordata; class Mammalia; order Primates; family Galagidae; genus Galagoides; species Galagoides demidoff. Next base: position 1,287 of record CAUYQV010076918.1, read on the forward strand.
TAGGAAAAGGGGCTCAGAAAACATCCATCTAACAAAAGACTTCTATCTAGAACACATAAAGTCCTCTCAAAAAATAATAATAGAAAGATTAACAGTCCACTATAAAAAAAAATGGGCAAAAGATCTCAACAGGAACTTCACAAAAAGTAATCCATATGTTCTGTAAGCACATAGGAAAATGTTCAACATCATTGTTGATCAGGAAAATGCCAATTACACCACAATTATGTATCATTGCTCATCTGCCAAAGTGGTTAAAGGACTAACATCAAGTATCGTTGAGGATGCAGAGTAACTGAAGTACTCATACATGGCAGGTGGGAGTTTAAACTGATTCAACTACATTGGAAAGCTGTTTGGCAGTGTCTATGAAGTTAGAAATAAGCCTAGCCTTTAACCTAGGAATTCCACTTCTAGGTGTATATACCCTAGACAATGTGTATGCTCACCAAATGATGTATACAAGTATGTTCCTAGCAATGTCATTCATCAGAGTCAAAAACGGGAAACAATCAAATGTCCAACAACAGCACAGTGAATAAACTGTGCTCTATTCATCTAAGGGCATACAACACAGCAATGAAAAGAACGCCCTACAGACATGTACGGTGGACAAACCTCACAGACCCAGTGCTGGGCAAACAATACACGCCAGACCCCAAAGAGCATGCACTCTACGACTCCTATTTATATGGAATGAAAAAGAAGTAGAACGAATTGTTGGTTTGAATAATGGTTACCTTTGTGGGTGAGTATCAAACTAGAAGGGGGATGCAACGGAGGTGCAATAAATGTTGTCTATTTTTGTCATCTTGGTGGTAGTGATAGTGATGTCTACATGAATAAAAATTTACACTCCCACCATGATTGCGCTTCCTAAATGGTCACCTGATTCTCTGAGGACAAGAAGCCAGATCACGACAGTCCTCTGCTCAAACCCATCTGTGGCTCCCATTTCACTTAGGTAAAGGTCAAATTCTTCATAATGGCCCATAATAACCTGTACCCCGTGGCTCCTACTACTCTTCTCATTTATTCTGCTTCTTGCTGCTGCTAAAACATGCATTGTATATTGGTGTTTCAGGGCTGTACCCTGCCTGTTCCCTTTTCCTGGGATGTTCTTCCTCCAGACAGCCACCAAGTTTGCTCTCTCCCTTCAGTCAAGACTTCGTCCAAATGTCACCGTCCCAGTCCAGCTCTACCTGATCTCATCCACTTTAAAACCACATAGCCTTCACTGAAGTTGTGTGTGTTTGCTTGGCGCCAATCACAGTCAGATGGACCCCACAGCAATAAAAAAGAAACTGGGCTTCTGAAAAGATCAAGAATCAGAAAACTCCTTACATTTAAAAAAAACAATTCACAGCTTTTTTTAATATGTAAAATTCACTCATACGTTTTCCCCTTTAGTCTTTAGCAAATATTTAGAAAACAGAAAAAAGAATCTTTTTATGTGGCCTCAGGGGAAGCTGGAAAACCCCAACAGGATGTGGGAAGACTGTGACAATATCTCCAATAATACCCATGGTGTGAGTGTGTGTGTGTGTGTCCTGGCTGTGCCAACATGCAGGACACAAGACAAGAACTGAAAGCAGCCAGGCCATGTGTGAAAATGGGCCCAGCAGAAAAGTCAGCCGGTGCTCGGCCTTCATTCTGTCTTTTTTAGGTTTTTTTTTTTGGCTTGGGCTGGGTTTGAACCCGCCACCTCCAGCATATGGGGCTGGCGCCCTACCCTTTTGAGCCACAGATGCTGCCCCCTTCATTCTGTCTTACATGGACTGTCAAATATGACAGAAAAATGTCCCTTGTTTGTCCAACTAAGTAAGGATGAAGTACCAAATTGCAAGTGGGACACACAGGGTCCACCAGAAGCAAAAAGGGAGCAAATTATTTTCTTCTGTTATGGGAGAAAGTTTAACAAGAAAAGTAAAGGAGACTCCGCCACTCCAGTACTTCCAGGACTTCCCCAGCGTCTTCCTCAGACCTGCGGAGGCCGTTTCTGAATTTCACTGAGCTCACACGAGTCCGTCGAATGGTTGACCTCACTTTGTCCCCAGTCCAGGAAGACAACAGGACAGGTTATCCTTCCTCTTCACAACTGTCCCCTCCCTACAGGGGGGAACACTGAGGATGGCCTCAAGTGAGTTTTAAAAGATGAAGGTATGAAGAGATCTTATTTTAGAGTAGCCACGTCCTGTGTAACAGCACGAACAAGGGGAACAGAACATGGGGTTCAGAGTCTCACTAGAGTCAGGTTTGCTAAAGTGTGCATAGTGAAGACGCAGGCAGCAAGGAGGGGGAGCAGCAAGATGCCAGCACAAGGGAGAAGGCACGTAACTCTGCATGGCAGGCCACGGTCAGGTGCTGCTTTCATGACCCACCTCAAAAGGCTGTCATGAGGCAATGGTCGTATCTTTTCATACCGTGTGGTGAGAAAACCCCTGATCCAGGTGTGGAGGTTGAAATCCATTGGGGGTCAGCCATATTTGAGGGGTCGAGGGAGTGGGCATGCGGGAAGGAATCACGGACTTCCCTCCCCTGGCTGAGACCCTACACTTTCACTTTGCACTGGGTCCTGCAAATTATGCATTCAACCCTGTGGAGTGGATGAGGCATGGTGGGAAATCCTCTCCAAAGGAAAGGACCAGTTATTACACCTTGTACTTTCTAGCGCTGAGAAGAAAACACAACACTTGATAGGTTCTGTGGATTTTGGAGACAACATATACTATATAAAGTGATTCTGCTTTCTCTCATTTCTTGAGTAGCAAGAAACATTACTGGGATGCCTTATAAACAAAGGGTGGTATAACTAGCCCTGTCAACTGGACAGGTCAAACATGCTAGTGGCATCTGTTTAGGGAAAAGATGCCATGTGGAGTGTATGGCTTACTGCAATAGAAAAACCACAGCATAGACCTCTAGGATTCTGGAGCAAGACCATCCCACCTGCAGTGAGGAATTATTGTATACAATTCAAAAAGCAGCCCCTAGCATGCTACTGGGCCAGGCAGAGACAAAGCACCACCATGCCATCGTACTCTCCCTCCTCTCATCTGGTAGCTGAGATCACAGGCCTTGACTCCAGAGTGGGTTGTCCCAGGAGCCCCTGGAGGGTAGGGAACAGGTGCTGGTTGGGAACTATGCCTGTGAAATTCTTCATGGGTCACATGTAAGCCATATGCAAGGAGGATCTGTGCCTTTAGCAGCCTTGAACTGTGATTGTCGCTGTAAACAGCCTCCTGGTCATTTGTAAATGGGAATGGATTCCAAGGACAATAAATTCTGCACATTTTAATTTCAAGCTAATCATTGGCATACATTAAACTCTATGATTTACTGCTGTGAATAAGTATGGTTAGGAAAGTGCTTTTCAAATTCAAACTAAGCAATGTTAGATAAAGTGTCAAGATAAGATGCTTTCTTCCAAACAAAGATTCATCTAAATTTTTTTAGACAATCAAACATTTCATATTGAGGACAACTTGTGATTTTTCAAATTTTGCTTTTGAAAACAAATACTGTTTTCACATCTTGAAACATGTGGATTTGGATAGACTAAAATAAATCTATATAAACAAAGAATCTGTTCCTTCTAAATGTTATGGGTGATGTAAAACTTACAAAAAAAGCTTGGCCATGGACAAAAATCATAGGCTAAGAATCTCAGATCTCATACCCACTATGTCTTCTCATTCCTGTAAATCATGAAGTCATATGAGAAGAACTTTTAATCAAGAGAATAGACTTTATAATAATAAAATCACAGATTAACAAAAGAGTAAGGCATTTTTTTTTTAAAAAGAAAGAAATGTACTTGTTTTTGGAAGCCATCATCTCAAATTCTTAATTGCCTCTAGACAATAGATTGGCTCTTGATTTTCTTGTTTTAAATGAAACTAACAATGTTATTCTCTTAATCCAGTTTTAGTGACTAAGTCTGCAAAAGAGTTAATAAGTAAAATAAGAATAGAAATATTTTCAAAAGATTTGGCATCTAAGATAGTTTTTCATAAGTTCCAAAGGGTTGTGGATGGTGTTAGGGCTTTTACAAGTCTCCTCAAACAATATAGAAAATTCTATGTTTGACATACCTTTTACTGAGAGAATAATCCATAGCTTTCCCAAGTTTAAAGAGACCTGTGACATCCCTGCTCCCCACCCCCAAAGGTTATGATCTCAGAAATAGTTTAATTAATACCAATAGTTCTGGGGGGAATCCTGGTAGTATCAGGTTGCAGGGTTTGAGGAGTGGGGCAGAATCAGTTCAGCAAGTATCGAACCCCTGCTGTGGTGAAGGCTTGGTACTGGGCACAGTGCTGTCAGCTCTAGTATTGAGGCACTGCGCCTGGCTTGGAGAAATTCCCACTGCAGTGGTGGAGGCAGCAGCAGAACTGTCAAACATTCTGCTTTCCTTTTTAAGATGCAACAGTTGCTGCTGCAAGGCATTTGCCTGTGGTCACCCCAACAACCCTGGGAAGCACACGAAAGGGATCTGATCAACCCTACTGCAAACAGCAGAAACTGAGGTGCTAAGGGAAAGCATCCCTCTCCCCTCATGCTCCTGCACCATGATCAGGAAGCTTCTGCTCCTCTCTCCAAAGACAGCAGCTTTTGAAAAGACCCTGTGGGCCCTTCCCTTTCTCTGCTGCCCAGTCACACCTCCCCTGGGAGAAGCATTGGCATCTCTATACTAATCAGGTGGGTGGGGGTGAACTGACTGTGTCTTTTCTCTCTGGGGATCTTCAGGATCCAGAGAAGACCTGGGTCCTGCTTGGTCCCCACTGTCCTCTGTGTAAGCAGTGGGTCAGGACCCAGAGCCCAGGCCCAGCCGCAGAGGCAGGTGGGGAGGTCCGACTAGCTTTCTCATTCCAATGCCGAGGGGTTCTGGGAAAGCACATCTAACCTGCAGACCCCAACTCTCCCCCCAGGGAGTGGTCTCAAGGCCATACAGAGGGAAAAGGAGGATGAGGGGGGTATCAGAGCCCCCAACTGTGGCCCGTAGCCTCATTTATGATTCTGTCTTATCAGTGAGGAAGGATTTGGGTTGCATCTGTGTGAGTCCTCCATCATTTCTCAGGTGGTTCCAAATTCAAGAGTGGGGAACGAGGTAAGACTCATTATTCTCCCTTAAATGCCCAGCAAGAGCTTTGTAGACCTAAATGATTGAATGACAACCACATAGCTAGTAAGTACTTTGTCAGTGGTAGCCACATTTTGCTCTCCCTTCGAAAAAAGAAAAAATTGAATATCAGGACATTATCTTCAAAATTTAAGTGCATTATTTGGACAAAAAACCAAAGTATTTGAAGAGAGGACTAACGCCAAAAATCATCTAGGTGTCGTTCACACAGTATTTAAGAAGCAGCACTAATGATCACTGTCTACATTAAGTTTAATCCAGTGACAGTTATTTTACTTTCTCAGGCCTCATTTTCATTTGTGAAATAAGGGGTTCCAGCAGATAATTCCAAAGCCCTCCCAATGTGAACATTCCCCAAGTGTTTACACACAAACCAGTCTACCCAAATGTGAAACTGTTCCTGTTTGTCTACCACACAATTACAATCCTATTCTCCACCAATGTGTCTTATATCTATATCTATAATTTAAGCATTTTACCATAAAATTATGTTTCATCATAGGTTCTTGCCAGAGAATATCATCTGTAATTCTCCCTTTGCTGCCTAGCTCCATAAAAAGTTTAATTATCTTTTGTTCTTCTAAAAATATCATTAAGAAAGTGGAAAATGCAAAAAAAAAAAGTGGAAAATGGAAAATGTAAGATGGGGACTTGGAGAAGGCGCTCATAACATAATATACCCCCCCCCGCCAAAGGACTCATATTCAGAATATCTAAAGAATTCCCACATGTGATTAAGAAACAGTGTCCAATTTTTTTTCAATGGGCAAAAGAGGCACAAAAGAAATGAACCAAATGACTAAAAGGCATAAGAAAATGAACTGTCTTTCATCAAGGAAACACAAATTAAAGTCACAATGAGATACCACTATGTGACCACCAGACAGCTACAATATCAAGAATTGGTGAACCCACGGAACAATTGGAAAGCGCAAACATTGCTGGTGGAAGTGTATACTCGTTTCGGAAAACAGGTTAGCAGCATCATCTAAATCTAAATATGCATCTACTCTTAACATCTATTCCATTCCTGGAAGACATGAGTATTTACGTCCAACAAAAGCCATGCACAAGTATTCTCATGGCAGTTTTATGTGTAACAGCCACAAAAATGATGGGGGAGGCTATCCAGAGGTACATCAGTGATACTAAGGATAAATAAAGTGTGCTGTATTCATGCAATCGAACACTCAACAGCAAGAAAAAGGAGCAAACAACTGCTAAACAGGAAACAGGGATACATCCCACAGAAACTACTATATTGGGCAAGATCCAAGAGAATAGATAATGTGTGATTCAACTTCTATGATACTCACTTAGAAACCCAACTAATCAATGAATCAGAGGAGTGAGAGGCATTTCTTAGCAAGGAGGATGAGGGACCTTGTAGGCTACTGGACAATTCTAAAATGTGAACTGGATAAATAGATGTGTAAATATTTATCAAACTATACCCTCGAGATTAGTGGATCTTTACACCCTTTACTATGTGGATGTCACACCTTAATTAAACACACAATAGCACAACAATAATAAAAGCCCAAGTTCACAAAAGAATATTAATGAAAATTAACTAAAGAATATGCAAACCACTAATTCCTTGGGATAGTCTAGGTTTTAGTCTTGAATCAAAGCCAATCTATACATCTCCTCAACTGCACTGCACAACTTCAGTTTCTAATTAGATATTCACTGAACTGGGCTTTAGAGGTTATCTCCTATTTTAATGTCAAGCAGGGCTTTCTAAGAAGCAAGATAAAATCTGATGTCATTTTACCCTAAGGATGTTGTCTGAGGGTATTTTCAACCACATCTCCTTGGTGGAGATGCATTGGAGAAAATTCTTTCAGGGCCACGCCAGATAAGCTGTTTCTCTGGAGCGACTGGTCTGTTTTTACCTGATGGATGCTGCTGATCCTATAATCAGATGGTCAGGACAAAATCAGGGGCCCACCTGGATTTGCTTGTGCCTTTTCCTCATTTTCCACACCTCTCTTGAGCCACTCTCTTTTAGAACCTTTTGAAAAGTTCATCTTTGTTCAAACGACTTTTAGCCCTGGCTTAATTTCAGTTCTTCACTCTTACTTTCTCTACCATAGTTTCTTTACTATTTTCATCCTGTTGTACTAAATATTATTACACTATTTGTTACTTTACCATTTGTGGTAATCACTATAAATGTTTTGTTTTAAGACAACATAAAGAATCATTGGATAACTAATACAGGGATGCACACATTATATACCTGCAAAAAGAAGGGCGTTAATGTTAACTACTATTCTGCTTGCTCACCTTTTCACAAAAACCTGTTTTATCTTTTTAACCATAAGCTCTTTGAGTCTGTCCCATGTGTGAGTTTTGAACCATTCCAGGTAGACAGCAGAGGCATAACAAGTACCATTTGCCTGCTTCTGTGCAATTATGGCTAATGGCAATGGTTTTGGAGCATGTGGTATGGAACGTGAACACATTTTTAAACCATGAAAGAACTCTTGCTCTGGGCTTGCAAAGTCTTGCTCACCATTTGGAAATTGGGTTATTTTAATTACAATGTCATAGAGAACGACATGTATTTTAATCAACTTCAGTTGACAATCCTGCAACCACATCATAGCTGCTGCTGATTCCAAACCATCTAAAGAATTACTTCCAGGTTTCCAGAACTTGCAGCTGAGCTAGGCCAGTTAGGAGCACAGCCTGCCTCCCTGCTCCCTGAGCCCAGCCCTGTAGGATCCAGGCTTGTAGCTAGGTGGGTTTTGAGGACCAAGGTCCTGGGCCAAATGTGATCTCTAGGCTCGGATCCCCGGCCCTGGGGAATAGGCACCTCCCAGAGACTATGCTTTTCCTAACAATTTTCTAAACTACTGGCAAGAATTTAGCTTCTCTGCCCTTCAGCATAGTCAGCAAACAGCACCAAAGTTTTGCTTGGCACTTCCTTTTGACAACATCTTGCAGTTTACACAGCTGGTCCTCTATTATAAAAGTTGTGGGTGACCTTTTAGTACATAATGATGCCTTAACTTTTGAGAAGCTGGTTGCCATTTTTGCCCGCTGACCGCAAGACTTCCTGAAGGGAGATGATTCTCCACCATTAAAACTGACTGACAAGATTTCTTGATTTGCTTAATTAAGTAACCATGGGGTAGCTAATGCTGGAATAGTTATTTCAGAATTAAACCTTACCGGTTCTTTGTTTTAATGTTATTCTATACAGTAGATGGAACTGTAAAAGCTTTTATGGGAGGAAGGGCATATAAAAGGAGTCACACCACTGGCACTCAAATAATGGGTGAATGAGTAAGTTAATGATTTAATGTAAAAAAAAAAATAATGAGCAGAATCTCGAAATCTTAGCTTTAGGAGAAACCCAAGCGGTCATTGGCCCTGCCTCTTCACTTTGTAGAGAATTTAAAGGGGCCTCTGTAAGACCAACCAACTAATTAGTGGCAGCGGTAGGGCTAGAACCCAGGCCTTCTGCGTCCTAGGTCATTATTTCCAGCATTTCACTGTGTTCTCTTTTTATTTTTAAAGAAAGAACTAAGAGGAAAAAGGAAGCATTGTTTGACAAGGCTGAACTTTGCAGATATCTGCAGGGCCAGTAGGAGACAGTAGCTTCTCTTTCTGGAGAGAAGAGAGTTTTTGATTAGACTAAAAGAGGTTATGATGGGCTGCACTGTGTCTCCCCAAAATTCCATGCGAAAGTCCTAACCTCAGGTACCTCAGACTGTGACCATATTCAGAAACAGGCTTTGAAAGAGGTAACTAAGTTTAAGTAAGGTCTTAGGAGTGGGCCCTCACCCAATAGGTCTGAATCAGGCAGACACGGAGGGAAGACCCTATGAAGACACAAGAGGGGTCCCAGAAGAAACACCTCGATCTGACCATTCCAGCTTTCCAGACTGGGAAAAACAAGCTTCCACGTGTAAGCACCCAGCCCATGGTACACTGGTAGGGCACGTGCAGCAGATCAGACAAGATGGGGCACATTCAGGGTGGTGTGACCTTAGACAACCTGTAGCAAATTAACACACAGGTATTGACGACTTCTGCCCCTCAGAGTAACAATAAAACCTTCAATCCAAAAATTCAGTTACGTGGTAACTACTGAGAGTCAATGAAAGTGTGAGGTATGTGTTTTATTGAATGTAGTCAACCAATGTAGAGAGTTACTTCAATTAAAATTTGCGTTTTTCACTTAACAAACAAGTGACTTGATTGTACCCAGCATCTCCTCAATACCAACCCGCACCCTGTGTGGGAGAAACTATCGGACCTAGTTCAGTCTGGATGGCAGCTATGAGCCCTCAGAGACTGTGCTCCCTAAGGCAGGGTGGCTAGTGGGTCTCAGGCCAAAGGCCAACTCCACTCCGTTAGCCATGGCTGGCTGAAGTGTCACATTTAAGATGGATTTCAAGATGGAGCCTTGGTTCAGGGAGAGGGAACCATAGGATTTGCTTCTGTAACTGCCCTGGCACAGGGGGGTTGTGGCAGCAGACATGCCCCGGGGAGTGGACTCAATGCAGACGTCTTAAATATACTGCAAAAACATGGTTGCCCTTTATATTCGGTTACTTTTGAGAACTGTCTTAACAGACCAATAATGAATACAACATTTTCAATGAAATAAGAACATGGAGATGAGATGGCAGCAGGAAGAGATGTCCTCCGTGAATGACATCCACTCCCCACAGAATGACAGTGTTTAACCACAAACCAACACACGTGTACAGACACACACATGTCCTTGAGAACTGGGACAGCTCTTCTGCCCCTCACCAGCCTTGCTGTCCTGCCTGCATGGCTGAAACATGCAATGCTTACAATACCTGGAATTATGGCAGCATGGTTTACCAAGTAAATGCCAATGTAACAGCCACTAATACACAAATAGTAAAACTGTCCTTAAGGAACTTGCACTTAGGGAAGCACCTTCCTTACTACATAAAAAGACCAAGGGGAATTAACTACTAACAGAAAATTGTGTCCTAGGAGCTTCTGAAATCCTTATTCAATGCCACATGTATATATCACTATGTTCCCCTTAGGGGAGAAAAGTATTTTCATTTAAATACTTTAAATATTGCAAATTTCATTGTATATTCTACGTTATATTTCCCCAAGTGAAACTTTGCTGTGAAATACTGAATCATTTTAAGAAAGGTTTTAGGGTTTTTTTTTTTTTTGTCTACAAAGGATCAAATCAGATCAATTATGGAAATTTTCCAAATAAAATTCAGTTTTAACTAAGTTTTATTTTAAATGATAATTGTTATATTGAGTCACAATAGCTTTGCGCATAACTTCACACCCTGGGTTGGCAGATCCGAAATTAGACAGTACTTCGTTTCATAGATTTCAAACAAATCCTAAAAACAACAAACTGTGAGACAGTCATAAAAATATAAAAAGGGTCGGTTACTGCAAATAGAAATGCTTTATGTAGTCATCTTAATTCCCTGAGTTCCACTCTGCTTATTTTTTTGGATTACACTTTTCCTCCATCTAATCAATGTGTTATCTTAAGCAATTTCAACATTGCAAAAATAATGCTATATTATTTAACTGAAGACAGAATGAATAGCAGATTAAGATAAATTCTATTTGTACATTCAAATTACTCTTAGGGCCTTAGCAATATAAACTCCAGCCAAAATCATGATGCTTTCAAGAAAAGCACTAGGGCAAAATAATTCTAAGAAAAGTAGACCAATAACTGCAGTTTCCATGTAACATTTGTGAATAATTTGCTTAGTTTCAAAAGTGCAAAAAAAGTGCTGCACATTTGAAATCTGGTGAAAGGTAAATGAAGACAAGGCTCAGAGCAAGGCTTGCATGCCAAGGGTTAGAAAAGAAGCGGACACACAGCTGGTGTTAGTCAAGCATTTCTAATCTAAAATATGTATAAGGAAAACACCCTGTAAATAACAGAATTAGGCATGAGAAACACATTTGCGAATATTTTAAAGCCAAATTCAATAAAATATTCATTAAGAAAGTTAACAGCCAAAAACTGAACCATAAGTTTTGAAACTTGTGTAAGGTTCATGCCGTCTCTTAAGGCCAAAACGATATCGTATTTACAAACACAGCAACAGCAAACTCCTAAGCAGTTTATGGATATTGTCTGTACTTCTGGAAGATACCATAATACAGAACATAGTTAGGCAAACCACTAACTCAAAGCTAATGACCTTGCAAATGCATACATTTTTTTTTTAAAGGAAATTGTGAAAAGCAAAATCCACACATCTCTGCAGAGATAAACATTAGTGGTTTCCTAAAATTTACTGCTATCAAAGATCATTCTTTCTTTCAATAAATGCTTGAAATTTTGAAAATTGCAACTATAGTATGGCCATGACCATTTTTTTTTCCACAATAAAAATAACAGCAAATGCAGTGGTGCCTGTGGCTCAGTGGGTGGGGCTCTAACCCCATAAACTAAGGGTGGTGGGTTCGAACTTGGCCCCAGTCAAATTGCAACAAAAAATAGCTGGGCATTGTGGCGGGCACCTGTAGTCCCAGCTACTCAGAAGGCTGAGGAAAGAAAATGCCTAAGCCCAGGAGTTGGAGTTGGAGGTTGCTGTGAGTTGTGACAACACTGCACTCTACAGAGGGTGACAGAGTAAGACTGTTTCAAAAAAAAAAAACAGCAAATGAACTGTGATAATAGCTCTGATTTGATATGAAATTTAAGCATTCACTAAAATTCAATTCTAGCACTGATTGGAATTGCTTATTTCTTATATTCAGTTTTAGGTCAACATTCTGTGGTGGTTATTTTTTTCTTCCCTGACCAACAAAATTAACTAAGAAGTCCTCCCCAAATACATATAAAATCAATACGAAGAACACACATGATTCAACAATTAGCAGATGAGAATGAAAAGCCCTACCTAGGGCTCAGTCCCCAGCAGTGGCCCCAAGCAGTTCACTGGATTGTGGCCCCTAAAAATAAGATTTTGCAGTAGGTGGAAAGCGAATTATTATTCCTAAACACTGGTTTTATTATGATACTACTGAAACTCAAATCAAGATTTCTGTTTTTAAGTCAGATTAACTTTAAAAATACATGAATTATGACACTATGTCTAATTTTCTTTTTTTCAATGTTCCAGCGAATCATTTTTAAGAAGAGGTCGTATAACTAAACTGGAATATGTAGAGGCAAGTCTGATAATCCCTAATTTCCATAAAACTCAACACCTGCAGCCCATGTAATAAATCAGTTTGTGAATCTAATTGCTCTTGTTTTGCATGCTTCCATGAGCCTGGATAGCTAAGCTAACACCATTGTTATAGCCTTAATCACAGCCAGGCTTATTTTTGTTGGCAGCCCTATACAAATCATTGTATTATGGGTCTTTGCACTTAATTCACTTAGATTATACCCTGATACTGAAAACAGAATGTAAAACAGGAAGGGATCTCTGAATTGTTTAATTAACTATGAGCTGTAATTTCTATTTATATCTAGCTGAAATGTTATAGCTCTGTGTTAAATATTCATAGGAAAGCAGATTATTCTGTTTCTAATTTAAAATACTTAAGCTTGCTATAATTTAGAAGTTATAGTTGCCCATAAAGAGAAAATATAGGCTTTTTTTCAATGTTTTAAGCCAATTTATTTCTCTTATGTGAACTAAACTCTGATACTTAAAATTCATCAACTAAACATCTAATTTACTAAATGTTACATTGGTAGCCTAGAAGAGTTGCAACGACTTCAAAATGGCCCCAAGTTTTACCCTTTGCCTTTAAATCTTTGAACACACACTCTTTCCAGGGAAACCAACTGTACCAGTGAATTACCGCCAATTATTGCTGGTCAATTAAATTCTCAAGTGCCAAAAAATCTGAAATCTATCCCACATTTTCTACCTCACACATTTTTTTTAAAACATGGTAAACTATCAGAAGAAAAAAAAAGGAAGAGGAAATTAAAGAATTAAAATCCAATCACACGGCCCTCAAAGCATAGGCAACAAAAGCAAAACTAGACAAATGGGATCACATCAAACTAAAAAGCTTCTGCACAGCAAAGGACTCAATCAATGGAGTGAAGAGACGTCTGACAGAATAGATAAAACATTGGAAACTAAATATCTGATAAGGGGTTAACAAAATTTTTAAAAATGGAAGGACCTGAATAGACATTTTTCCAAAGAAGACGTAATAATGGCCAAAAGGTACCTGGAGAAAATGCTTGGCACTGCTAATCATCAAGAAAATGCAAATTAAAATCACAATGATATCACCTCATACCATTAGAATGCCTATTTTAAAAAGACAAAAGATAACAAGTGTTGGCAGGGCTGTAGAGAAAGGGCACCCTCACACACTGTTGGTGGGAAGTACATTAGTACAACCATTATGGAAAACAGTATGGAGTGTTCTCAAGACATTTCAATTAGAAGCACCATATATGATCTAGCAGTCCCACTACTGGCTGGACATCCAAAGCAAAGGAACTCAGTACGTTGCAGAGATATCTTCACTTCCAGGTCTGTTGCTGCATTACTTACAATAGCCAAACTATGGAACACCAAGCTTAGTATTTAGCAATGAGTAAAGGAAGGTGTGGTGTAGACATGCAGTGGAATATTATTCAGCCATAAAGAGGAAATGCTGCCATTTGTGACAACACAGATGAAACTGGAGGACACTATGTTAACTGAAATAAGTGAGGTACAGAAAAGCAAATACTGCACAAGCCCACTGATATGCAGGATCTTAAAACATTGATCTCATAGAAGTAAAAACTAGGAAGGGGGTTACCAGGGACTGGTAGTTAGAGGAGGTAGGTCTACTGTACAACATGGTGACCACAGTTAACAATATATTGTATGGCAGGTATGGTGGCTCATGCCTATAATCCTTGCACCTGGGAGGCTGAGGTGGGTGATTCTAATTTAAAATACTTAGGTCACCTGAGCTCACAGGTTTGCGACCAGCCTGAGTCAGAGCAAGACCTCATCTCTAAAAAGAGCTGGGCATTGTGGAGGGTGCCTATAGTCCCAGCTACTTGGGAGGCTGAGGCAAGAGAATCGCTTAAGCTCAGGAGTTTGAGGTTGCTGTGAGCTATGACACCCAAGCACTCTACCAAGGGGGTGACAATGTGATACTGTCTCAGAATATATATACACACATGCACACACACACATATATTTTGAGACAGAGTCTCACTATATATATATAGTATTCTTGAATAATTCTAAGAGGGTGGATGTAAAGTGTTCTTACCACAAAAATGATAACTACGGGAGGGAAGGAATTTCACAAGGCACATATACTTCAAAAGAATATGGTGTATATGATAAATACATACGATTTTATCCATCAATTTGAAAAAATAATTGTTAAAAATTGTTTAAATCCCACCACCTTTCAGACTCTTGCTGTGAGGAGCACACTAGCACCAAGGTACCTTTGTCGTTAGAGCAGAATTACATTCAGACTTTTCCTATTGATTAACCTGATCTCAGAACCCTTCTGCATGCAAACTGTGAGCTGGTAGAAACAGAGCAGGAATCGTGTAGGAGCACACCACCATATCCACTCCAGGAGCATCAGCCCGGCAGCGGACACAGTGTCCAGGAGCGTTAGCTACTGACCATGTGTCCGGACAGGCGCAAGTCAGGCGCTCTCAGGCCCTCTCTTCATCTGTGAGTAGAGAAGCTCCAGTGGCTGCGTGAGAATCTGGGAGGACCTAAGGGCCTCTGCTGCTGCCGGGCAAGCAGCCTCTGGATCTGTTAAAGTCTGGGTAACCTGCGTTTATGATAAAAATGCAGCGACAGGACTCTGGAAGGTCACTCAAGAGAGTTATATACTGGGGTTGTAAGCAGAGCTGAAAACAAGGAAAAAGGAATGATCACCCTTTGGACTCCAAGTGTCCCTCAACTTCACACCACAATTAAGCCATGAACTGGAAGCATCCTCCAGATGAAAACACCCATTATGCTCCTCAACAGGAACAGGGGGTTGTTTAAGACATTTGATAGACAAGATGTCCCTGCTGGCGCTGGCAGGAGGAGCAGAATCTACACAGATGGGCTAAATCGACCAGGGTGTGGTGGTAGATTGTGGGGCTGGGGACCCTCTGCTTAGGGATTTCCCTCCCGGCCTCTGACTCACTGAGAGCACAACTGGTCTAACTCAGCTTCCAGCTACAGAGTGGACTAGAGTCAGCTCTCAGCACAAAGGCCTGACCAAACCCAGCAGCTCCTTTCCCCGTGATGACTTCCCTTCATACACCTCCAGTTTTATAAGATGCTGAGCACTTTCTCTACCACAGTGGGCTGCTTAGTCTGTGCCAATACTGTCCTACATGCCTGACATTTACGCTTCCAAAGTAGGAAGGATCATCTCTATTTTACAAACACAGAAACTGAGGCACAGAGTATACTAAGTAACTTGCTAGAAACAGCTCAGTTCCTAAATGACAGAACGCGGATAGAGCGCAGAGAGATTCCAGAGCCTACACAGAGCCACCATCCTATGCTGAACAAATGAAAATGGCCCAAGATTCGGTCTTTTCCTACTAAGAGACCAGAGATTTTTTTGCTTGCTTCCTTGTTTCTTGTTGGCAAGGATGGGTGTGGGTTGAAGGCTATAGAAAGTTCAACAAATGATTTAAAATATAGTGTGACGTGACAATAACAGATTTATGAATGGCACATCTAATTCAATCTGGAAAATAAAACCTGGAATAAGAAATGGGTCAAGATAGTGCAGAATCTGAGATGGTCAGGCCAAGGTGAGCTTCCTATACCAAGAAGCTTGGGGTTTACACTGTAGCTTTGGGAGAGCTGTCTCTGAGACAGATCATTCTGGCTGTATATACCAGAAAGGGACAAGAATGGAGATGGATGGATAATGTTGGCAATTACGGAAATCACCCAGTCAAGGAAATTTAAGGAACAAATTGGAACAGACTTGACAGCCAGCATTGAGAATTATTTTGAAGGTCAAATTAGCAGGATTTGATTGATTGGATTTTAAGATGAGGAGTGGCAGGGGCGAATGGTGAAAGATGATTCTCGGGGTGAATGGAAATGGAACAGAAACACATAAGAAGGTCACTTTCAGGCACGTTGAATTGAGTTCTCCATGTCATCTGTACAAGGATGACCAGAAAGCACCTGAAAATACAAAAATGATCTTTGATCAAGAAATGTGAACCAAAGAACAAATGTGTAAAAATACCAGTATATGAAAAAATTTATTCTAATCCATGTTAACTATCTTAAAAGAAAAAAAAAAACACATATGTTCCCAGGGAACAAATACGTGTAAACACAACCTAATTTGAAAGACTGACCTCCACACGTGAGGAATGTAGAAACCAAACTTGACTGAGAACGTCTACTGTTGTCAGAAGTTACCGTGGCTAACAGCTAGGAGAAACTGCTTGTGGAATTTCCAGAAGGATTCTTCTGGATTTGTCATCCCCTCTTCAGCGAGCTCTCTCCCCTGCTCTACTTTGTTGCCAGCACTCTTTTGTCTTTCACCCCTAATTTGCCACTGCTGTGTCAGTGTTTCTCTTTTTGAGTCTCCCGACTTTCTCTAGGAGTCTGGCTTGGAGACATAGTAACACAAACACCACCACCTCCCCAAAACAGTCAGGAAATCACCTGCTTTGAATCATTTACTCTGGGTACCTTTCCCGGGACTACTTTATCAATGAATATAGGCATCTTCTTTGATTTTGACAGTTCTACATTTTTGTTTCCATTAAGCCTGTGATCCAAATGCAAGGGATTTATCTATACTCTGCAATTTATTATCACTTCACGGCAGCATATGAGTTTCTATTCACACACACACACATGCACACAAGCAGCTTCATCATGACGTTATTTTTATAAAAGGTAAAGCCCTCTAAAGCTACACGAGTTCCTCACCTCAGCCAAACCTTAATATCTTTACAAGTCAGCCCCTAAATCAATCCAGGTAATTTGATGTTTAATGGTATGATTTGATGAGGGCAGAGAGACTCAGTGCAAAAAAGTCTTCCCCTCAGTATCTTCCCACTCCAATTTATGCTTCATTCTCCCCTTGGCTTCAACTGGGTGTCAAGCCATAGACGGTTACCATGAAAATGTAAATATATCCTCTGGAGTAGTAACTCATCCTGCCATTAAATTTTACTACCATACTGGAATAAATTCACCACATTAACTCACAAATCACTTGGTACAACTTTAGGACAATAGTACAGTATATTAAACTTGGGTGGTAGGACAGAAGAAAGAGAATAGTCCAGAATATGAGACCAGGTCTGGGATAAAAGGGAAGCAGTGACCCCCCGGGGTGGGGGTGAGGGAGATGTCAAAAGTAGATGGAATAAACAAATTTGCCTAGAGCAATCTTGTGCGGATGATGAAAAAGCACTTTCACTTCTGAGTCCCGGGTTTTGAGATGATTTAAAGCATAGTCATTATTTGCCCGAAATCTCCTGCAGGAAACTTTGAATTATATGTACATATTGTACTAGTTATCTTAGAAATGTGATTGGGCTGCAATTATGTCAGTAAAGCTCTAACTACCAAAAGAAAATTGTATGGCATCCTCCATCATGCCTGGACAAATTTAGATGATTGAAAGCATGAACCAAGCCATATTTTGTACTACATCCATGTAAAGAAAAGCAGGAAAACTCTTAGCTCATGCGTACTGGATGCTAAAACAGCTTCAAGGCCACATAGTAGAAGGCGGGTGCTCTGCAGGGAAAATGGACACTGAAATACAGTAGCAAGCCTGCCTCGGCTGCACCGAGTCAAGGTAATGGCCCACTGACAGAACCCCGAGGAGCTCCATATGGTTGTGAGAATCCAGCCGGAAAGACAGCTTTCCTGGAAATGCAAATATTGTGCACTGAACTATTTTAGCTAAAGAAACATGGTGCATAATCCTCAGACTCAAATTATGACAAACTGTGAACGTATTCTGTGGTGTGTGCAACTAGAACAACAGAGAGGACCACTTCTTGTCTGGTTTCGTTTTTGTTTTTTGAGACAGAGTCTCACTATATCACTCCCTGTAGAGTGTCCTGACGTCACAGCTCACAGCAACCTCAAACTCCTGGGCCCAAGCGATTCTCATGCCTCAGCCTCTCAAGTAGCCAGGACTACAGGCGCCTGCCACAATGCCCAGTTATTTTTTGTTGTTGTTGTCATTGTTTAGCAGGCCTGGGCCAGATTTGAACCCTCCAGCCCCAGTGCATGTGGCCAGCGCCCTAACCATTGAGCTACGAGTGCTGAGCCATCTTGTCTGTTTTAATACCATAAAATTTCACCCAGCCAAGCTCTCCATTCCAGGACCTACTAGTAGTAAGCTTCCTTTTATGAGATATTGACATCAAAGGACTTAGTACCTGATCTATATTGTGCTTGGTAAGTGCTTGTTAAATCACCCAGGAAAGCAAAAATATTTTAAAAACATATCTCTCAAAAAAAACCCAAAACATATCTCACAAAACTTTAATCATTTGTGTATTCAAATCATGCAATACCAGATTACTCTCCCACCACCACGTTCCATTTGCCTAGATGATACAAAGAGGATCGCAATGCTGCATGGCAGATCTGTGAGCTAGGTGAACATTTCCTGTCTATTTATATCTTATTTTAGGCCTGGTTTCCAACTACTTTTCTTTCTCATGCTTCCTCTTCTGCTCCACATCTTACTTTTACAGGGAAAACTCCCTGGCTTCTGAGTACTCATCACTGATACTGGCAGAGATAGATTTTAGTCAATCCCGTAATTCATGTGGGGTTGCTGGTACGATTGCCAGACTGAGCAAATGAAAAACTACAAGATGCTCTGTTCAATTTGAATTTCTGATGAATTAGAAGTTTAGAACAATTTTTAGTATGACTGTGTCCCATGCAATGTTGAGACATACTTAACACCAAAAATATTTATTCATTGTTTATCTAAAATTAAGCTTTCACTAGACATCTTGCACTTTTTCTGGCAACTGTGATTTGATAAAATCACAGATTATGACTTTGAACTTACCCTTTACAGGTAACGTAGAACAGAGATAAAGAGAGTCGTGCAATAGGTACTTAGTAATAGCCTCGACTACCATTGTCCTCGAAACCCCCAGTCAATAGCTCTGCTACAATCTTGCCTCTTTGGAAAAGTATCTGGTTAAATGTGTCCACTTGCCTGCTTTTAGCTGAGCACATCCCATGACTAGCTCCCAAGGGTACAGAGCATTTTGTTATAGCTAAATGGTGGGTTCTACTATGCCCCCTCCCCTGCCCCCTCAAACACACACACATAATTATAGCAAGGTCTTTGGGGGGTAATACATTTGATATCAGCTAGCCATTACCGTCATTATAGCATATACAATATTGAATTATAGTTGTTTCTATACATATATTTCTTTCCAACAGGAGTAGGCACTTCTTGAGGTCAGGAACCCGATTCATTTCTACATGTTCAGCACAGGGTCTTAGCTCACAGCAGTCTCTCGCTAAATAATTAACACATCTCCAAACATTATTCAACAGTTTAAATGAACAAATAGTCTTCTATATGGGAGTGATACCCTTCAGTACACCAACATAAAGATGGGAAGTTCTGAACAAAGCTCTGTCTTTGAGGTCTACATACTTGGAATAGAGAGATATGCTCTTACATGTAGTAATTCTTGGTCCCTTTGTCAGAATAAACACATTCATATACATTATCTTGGGTGCTAATCTGATACAAGGGATAACTATGTCTTCAGGAAACAATAGCCAATGCTGATTGTTTAATCCTCATAAGCTATTACTGTGCATGCTTGATTTTAAATGGGTAAACTGAGGCTTACCAAGGTTAGTAATGCACCCAGTGTCCCCACAGACCAAAGCAAAAAATAAAAAAAATCTAGACTTGTACCCAGCTGTCTTCAATTCCAAGCCCACGTACTTAACTACTGCTCTGGTAGTTCCACTGGTGGTCTCACATCTCAATGGTTCCTGCAGTTGTGGGATGTGGGGGAGGGGATTCCCAGTGTCAGCTCCCCCTTACAATGAGAAGCACATGCACTCATTTTCCTTGGAATCATGATCACTTCTTGCTCCAAATACATTTTTAAATTTAGGTTTACTTCTTATAAAATTATCTTTTAGCAGGTGAATGTGTTAATGTAGTCACTTCACCCCGCATGTCCTCCCAGTTGGAAAATAAAGTACAAAGCACACATATATATATATATTTTTTGCTATAACTATTAAGAATTTGGACTTAAAGTGGAAAATGTAAGACTGCAGAAATATATCATTAACTGAATTACTGACCGCAGGGAGATTCTGGATGGTTCAGTTTTCACTTAGTTGTCAATAAGCTTTACATAAGTCATTAAGAAAAACTGAAATTTGTAATCAAGAGAATTTTAAAATCTGCATAATGCAGATATATTAGATTTTTTCCCCCTTTATTAACCACCTAAGCAATCATCAACTTTCTTTCCTTGGTGTCTATTTTTATAACAGAAAATCACATGAAAATCAATTTCATATGTATTTTAAAACTTTTATAAAATAGATCTTCTGAAACTTATTCAGAGAAAGAGAGAAATACAAAACACGGTCACGTTCCCTGGATTTGGCTAGGTTAAATATTCTAGGACTTACTTCCATATAAGTTTTCAAACGTTAGTGCACATCCCAATCACCCGGGTTGCTTATTAATACACCCACCTCCAGAGATTCTGCGTTCATAATTCTGAGGCACAGTCTTGGATTCTCCATTTCAACAACTGAAATGCTTCTGAAACAGATGGACAAAAGACCTCACTTTAAGAAAGTTTGATTTTTGTCCTCCATTATGGCATTACCCACAAAAATAAAATAAATATGAAGCAGTAGTTCTTAATCCTGGCAGAGCATCAGAATCACTAGGTCTGGGGCCAGCCCAGGCTCTCTACGTGAGTCTGGTCCATAGTCACGGTTGAGAACCACCAGCTCAATAAATACCAGGGATGGCTACAGAGTACTGTGGCACGTTTCCCTATGTTCCTATAGCATGTGTCTTCATAAGCAAACTTAGCATTTAGAAGTAACAAGACCAAAAAAACCCACTTTCATTAAGTTTCTTCATCTCCCATTCCTTAGGAACAGGCTACTCTCAGGGTGACCACCCACCTAGGAGAAGCCCTGCTCTCCCCTCTCGGCTCCATGTCCAGAGGGGCTGTGAAATTTAGGAAAGCTTTTATGGCAGCAGAGTTTGCCACCCTCTGCTCTCTCTTGGCTTTGATCTAGCAGATTCTTGTGGGTGCTGGGATACCCACAGCCAACCTGGAGAACCCAGCCAGCTCAGTCCTGACGCATATGTTCCCCAGCCGCCTTAGAAACCAGAAAAACAGAGTTCATTTACACGGCCAGCTTTTTTCATCCCTTCCCCACTCCCATTTCTACTATTTTGTACCAAAATATAGAGAGGAAAGAATAGGAACCTTCATTTGCTTTCCCACAGAGCACCAAAACTACAACCCAGTGATGAGGTGTGTCAAAGGAAGGACCCAGAGGAGAAAATATTTAGAAAATTAAAGAACTTGACTCAAAAGGTTTGCGAAGGAGGCCAGCCAGCCTTTAGAATTATCACCTCAAACCTCCATTTTATTTGTCAATGAAGCTAGCCAGGGTGACCCTGGGTTTATCTGTCTGTCTATCTCAGTGAGCAAAGCAGGTTTTTCCCTGACTGTGAGATATGAAGAGTATTTTTAACAATTACTGGAACACAGCAGATAGGGCACCCGTTTCTTCAAAAACCTCGGTGTGTCGATTATACTTGTTATTGTAGTTTTGCAATTTAATGTTATTACATAAGATGCCCTCTGAGCATGAAAATGCTTTCTTGTTGTTTGAAAACTCACTCATCTTATGGCTTTGGAAAAGATCTCTGAGGAAAGCAAATTCAAATACTTTCTGTAACTATATGCCAGTTTAAATTCCAAGTGGATCAAATGTAAAAAATAAAATCACGAAAGTCGTAGAGAAAAACACGGTAGATAATTGCTTTATAATCTTCAAATGCTTTTCTATGAATCAAAATCCTGAAGCCATGCAGGAAAAGATTGATGTATTCAACTACATAAATGTAAAAAGCAAGCACAACATAAAGTACCATGGGTAAAAATAAAAGGCAAGCAATGGACTGTGCAAGAGTAGATTATGGACAAAGGGCTAATCTGAACATATCAAAAATCCAATCCATAAAAATCTATAAAAGAAACCTATGAGAGAAAAATCAACAAATAATAGAAAAGGAATGGGAGGAAGGATACAAATTCACAGGAAAGGAATGATAACTGGCTTGAAAACATAAACGTATATCAACTCCATCAACAAAAATAACAATAATAATAGCCCAAACATATTATATGCTAGGCACCAGTCTAACCCTTTACCTACATTACACATATTCTTTTTTTTTAATATTTTGTTTATTTATTTTTATAGTTTTTGGTTGTAAACCCACCACCCCCACCATAGGGGGCTGGGGCCCTACTCCTTTGAACCATAGGCATCTCCCCATTACACATATTCTTACAGCTAATCTATAAGGCGGTTATTATTGTTCTCTGCAATATATACACAAGGATATGGAGGCACCAAAAGTTAAGAATTTGCCCAAGGTCACAGAGCTGGTGATGGTAGGACCTACATCTAACTCTCCATCAAACATTGATTCTGATACCATCTTGATCTTGGACTTCCCAGCCTCTAGAACTGTGCAAAATAAATTTCGGTTGTTTATAAACCACCCAGTAGATGATATTTTATTACTTCAGCCTAAACTGACTAAGACATGGGTCATCCATAGGAAATGGGTTTTGTTACCCTTACTCTTCTGTACTAAACTACATTACTCTATGTAATGTAATCAAAATATATTACTCTAACATATTTTCTCATAACAATCTATTTTGATTCTTAAAGCAAGAAAACATTATTTTTAATTAAAATAATTAAAGCAAGAAAATACATTATTTTAATTAAAATAATTAAAGCAAGTCAAAATTTATTACTCTAACATATTTTCTCATGACAATCTATTTTGCTTCTTAAAGCAAGAAAATCTATTATTTTTCTGAAAGTAACCTAAATCACAGTACTTCATAAATACCTTATTTAAAAAAACAAAATATTTTTAATATTATTTTCCCATTACAAAAGGTCAATATTCACGCAATACATTATTTACTTTAGAAACTACCTTCATATAAAAATAAGTAAATAGTTGGCTCCTTAATTTAGAAATTATGCTTAAGTAAAAAGTAAGCTATCCGTACCACATCTTAATTACTTGTCTTAAAGAAAATCTTGGAATCTCCTAAACAAAGAAAACTTACTCTTTGGCACTGGAGTGTGTTTATATATATATAACACTGAGGAAGTATATACATATATAAATATATATATATATATATGAAGTATATACATATATAAATATATATACACACACATATATAAAGTATATACTTCCTCAGTATATAGTCCAATACATTTTTTTTGTTTTTTTCCCAATACATTTGACTTCCAGTACCTTAAATATAAAGTTCAAACCACTTCTCAGCCGATGTAAGTCAATAACATATAAAAATATCTTTACATGCTTCAATAAGTATGTCTACAAATATAGTTGCATCCAAAAATGCCATTTTTATTCCAAGAATTTATTTAAAGAAGGTTTAAATGATTGGCATTTTTACTATGCACTTGAATCTGTTCCACTGGAGAGCACATTTTTCTGTCTCCTAAAAATAGTGAATCATGTCCTGTTTTAAAGAGCCAACGTATTAAATGGTGCCCAGTGAAAAGTGCTATGTACAAACAGACTGTTAGAGGAACTCAAGCAAAAGTTACCCATTAGCAGAGGGAATCATAGCTACGAGGGTGGTATGGTATTTTGGATTATTGTTCTTCACTAATATACTACCCTCACACCATAAATTATTATTTTAATGTATAATAAGATAGAATATTATTATATTAAAGTTGGAAACTTTACTTTGGCCAATGGAATATTAACAAAGGTGAGACTTAAATGTGCTTTTTTTACTGTCAGGTAGTCATTAGGCCCCAAATGATGAGAGACTCACAGAGTGGATATGAACCAAACCAGACCCTGATGCAAACCCAAATGACCATGGCTTAAAGCAGCCGCCCAGCTGAGCTGCGCCTGGGCAGCCAAACCACCTGCAGACATTTGGGCATGAGATGTTGTTGGAAGCCCTTGAGATTTAGAGTTTGTTATGCAGCATTACTGTAGCAAGAGCTGACTGATAACAGTTTCAAATGGGACATAAAGGGTAGATAAAATTTAAATGTGAAAAGGGCTTTCCTGGATGAAGAACCACATGAGTAAAGACATCTATCCCAGCAACCGCTCATCTAAATCTGTCATTCTTTGTAATGTTTCTTGTGTCTATTTTTTTCTTTCCTTTCCAACTGCTCAGACCCTAGTCCAGTCTTCTTTGCATCACACCTATTACTGTAAGTCTTCCAGGAATCATCGGCATTCAGTCTCTTTAAATTGCCCTCTGCTTGAAAGTCAAGTAAATGGTGCTAAAAAAAACCAATACTGTGAAGTCCCACTGAGATGCCTTCAACACTTCTCCCCTGGAGACTGAACTAATTTGTTGATCCATTCCTGCATGTCAGTGGATACCTCTGAGTGCCTATTATATTCCAGCACTATTACCAGATGGAGGCAATGAAAGGCCAAAACCAGACATGGTCTCTGATGCAAAGGAACCTCAAAGCTCAGGGAAGAGATGAGCAAGGAAATCAACTGTCACGTGGCAATGAAACAGGACCATTACAGAAATGTGCTAAGAGTGGGTAGACCTTTGGCGTTGGGACAAAACATCCTCTCAAAAGAGATGGTGCTTGACATGCGGTTTTTCATTTAGTTTTCTTCTAATGAGTAGAAATTCAGGATGACAATCTTCAGGGGTTAGGTAAGACAAGCAGGGCATTTCAGGCAGAGCAAACAGCATGGATGCATCCACGGATGCTGCCCCAGCACAAAGGTGCGAGTGGGGAAGACAGGTGGTTGCCTGTTCAGGAAGCCCTTAGACCTCCTGTAAGCTCCATGCCCTAGGCTGTTGGTTACAGCTTACAACATACTTTCACTGCTGTTTTTGGTGTCATTTAATAAATCAAGCCTTGGGATTAAATAAAAATTAGAGGAATTTATGTAATTAATACAATAACCTTAGATGTCATCTTCACACCAACACGAGGAGCAAATCGGAAAGGGGCAAGCACCAGAAAACTAGGAACCAGAAAAGGGCTTCAGTATCGGTTCCACTCATGACAGTGACCCTAGAAAAGACACGCACAGTTTTTGAAATCCAGTCCCTTCAACAGTAAAAAGTTTTTCTGGCTATTCACGTCATGATCAAGTGATAGGTCTACAGGCACATACCCATCTGGAAAGGGCCACGTAAACACCAAGCATTCCTACTAAGTGTAAGAACTGTTTACAATGCTGACCTCAATTTGTAAGAAGTAATCCCTAGAGTCACCACAGTCCTTCAGAGCAGGCTCATGAATGAATGGTAATATCTTCTAAGCGAATTATAGTTCAAAGCTGAATTTGAGAAACATGCCCCATAGACCAGAGGGCCACATGTCACAAGAGCCATGAGGCAAGAAAAGTGAAAAAACAATTCAGAAAAACAAGTTAGAAAAACAATTTTTGAAATAAATTATAGACTACCTTATCTCTTAAAGAAACAAGAAAGCTCAAATAAGACAACATAAAAGAATAAAGGGTGATAAAAAGTGAGCAGGCAGAACTCCAGAAAGAAATAGAAACTAAGAATGGCACAAAATAAAAGCTACAACAGAAGAAGCAAATATGAACAAGTATGGTGTCAGGGACACCAACGAGAAGGTGGAGAAAATAATTCAAAACAAAATCTGAAGACTGATTAGATAAAAATATATGAAAGACAGGTTAAAAAAACTGACATGTACGGAAAGAATATCTAGAAAGAATTAAGCAAGTAAATAAGACAGACCAAAATTTTAAAATGTAATGAAATAATATATTTCCCAAAATTTGTACTTGAACTTTTCTTTTTTGTTTTTTGTTTTTTGTTTTTTGAGATGGAGCCTCAAGCTATCCCCCTGGGTAGAGTGCCATGGCATCACAGCTCATAGCAACCTCCAACTCTTGGGCTCAAGTGAGTCTCCTGCCTCAGCCTCCCAAGTAGCTGGGACCACAGGCGCCCGCCACAACACCTGGCCATTTTTTTTTTTTTTTTGGTTGCAGCCATCATTGTTGTTTGGCGGGCCCGGGCTGGGGATTCGAACCCTACACCTTAGGTGTACGTGGCTGGTGCCTTAGCCGATTGAGCCACAGGCGCCAAGCCTGTACTTGAACTTTTCAATCAAAAAGGAATGCCAGTCTCACAGAACAGAATCTTTTCCTAGTAAAGAAGTTTTTTAGAAAGACACACCATGTCTCGCAGAAAAGAAAAAGAATGATACAGAAAAATCAACTGTAAATACATGTTGCTATTAAACCTCAAGAACAAAGAAAGAAAATAAAAATCTAATCATGTACAACATGTAAAGATCGAGTTAATCTCCTTGTTCTGCACAGCAGTAGGCAGTGATAGAAAGCTTCAGTGTGCCATCTAAAAACTTAGGGGGAAAAAATGAGATCCAGTGCCTCCAACTTGCCTTTTAAGTATGAAGACAATAAACAGACTTTCTCTAATTTTCACAAAGTTGCTTATAGCCCTTCTTAAAAATTACTAGGCTGACTATGGTGGCTCATGTTTCTAAGGCCAAGGTGGGAGGATACCTTGAGGCTGGCCATTTGAGATCAGTCCAAGAAATACCACAAGATCCCATCTCCACAAAAAAATTTTCTGGGCATAGTGTGCGCCTGTAGTCTAGCAACTCAGGAGGGCCCTACACTGTAGCCAACATCTAGAACAACATCTTTTCTCAAAAAATAAACACAAAACAACAAAAACGTTACTGTTCTAAAAATTTCAGTCAAACAAAAACAATGACAAACCCTGGATTCACTGAAACAGTAAAAAATACTCAGCACTTAAGATTAAACAACTCTTAGAATTTTTTTCTTTTTTTGTGTTTTTTTCAAAGACAGAGTTCTAGTGATCCTCCTGCTTCAGTCTCTGGAGTAGCTAGGATATAGGTGAGAGCCACCATGTCTGGCTAATTTTTCTTTCTTTCTTTTTTTTTTGCAGTTTTTGGCTGGAGCTGGGTTTGAACCCACCACCTCCAGTATATGGGGCCAGTGCTCTACTCCTTGAGCCACAGGTGCTGCCCTATTTTTTTTTTTTTCAGAGAGATGGGGTCTCGATATGTTGCCCAGGCTGGTTTCAACATCTGGCCTCAAAGGATCCTCCTGCCTTGACCTTCCAAATGGCTGAGATTACAGGCATGAGACACCACACTCACCCTAGCATTTTCATAACAAAATGTTACAAACCCTGACAATATCAGAAGATTGTCACTGACAAAAATTGAAAGATGGGAAAGAGGAAGGGAGATGTAGACTAATTTCTTCAGCTTTTATATCAAAAAGTCAACAGTCCATAAAAGCATTTAAAAAATAACCCTTACTTTGTACTTTTGTATTAATCTTTTCCTCTTGAGGGCTCAGATGGTGCCATAAGAGCTGGTGCACTGTTAGGATGCTACAGCCTTGAGTTACTGGCAAAAAGTTCAGGTCATATTCCTCTAACTCTCATGCAGCCTTTTCATCACTTCCAAATAAAAGTAAATGTGATTAACTGTCCAGTTAGTACAAGTTCACAATGAATAATCCCTCTGATATCAGAGAAGTTTAGCAACATCATTTTGACTCTGGGTTTGGACTGACAGTATGTTTTTGGTCACAGAGAATGGGCTGACTTCAATTGTACACTCTGAAGCTTTGTTTCAGGGTGGTATTGGTGCACCCATGTTTTATCACCAGCAATAACATGGCCCAAAATATCGTCTTGCCTCTCCAAAAGGTCTTGGCGAAGTTTAACTCTCCTTTGTTTTTGTTCATCAGTGAGCTTTCGGGACCATTGTTGCCCACACCTTCCTCATGCCAACATTTTCAGTTAAGACTTTCCTATTTCTCTACCCTTTGTCTCTGAAATTTATACTTGAACTTGTCAATCAAAAAGGAATACCAGTCTCACATAACAGACTCTTGGTCTACTATGCTTCTCTGATGATTCGGATGTACAATTTGATGAATTTTTGCAATGTTTTCATCAGTTCTGCTCATATTAGCTGCCCTGATCTCTTTTCATCAGTTACATTTTCTCTCCCTTCAGAAAAAAATTTAGTCCATTTGTACACAGCCTCATTCCCTTAAACTTAGACTAACATCTCCTTGATTTCACTTCCACTCTTGCTGAGTTAAACAAGAAATTTTATGTGTGTTCATTGCTCTAAGTCAAGCTCTGACACTCTCACAAGAGCACACAAAAACACACAACAATAATAATTAACATCATTCAACAAGACACCATCACATGTGGACATGAACACAGCTGTGAGACCATGATATACCGAGGTTGAGAAACCTTACCAAGCTATTCGTACAGTGCTGGCAAAGTATAAGCTGGCAAGTTCATGAACTTAATTGTCAAACCTCATTTCTTATAAAAGTAACATTTTCCTGGAGTTCAGTAATTCTTTAGCTCACTTCAGGTTTTTATTTTCTTTTTAAGCCTAACAGGATGAAATACTTTTATTAAAATATTTATGGTATGATCCACTTTCAAAAATTATTTGTAATTGGTAAGTATGCATCAGTAAAGTCTGACGTGATACCTACTAAATACTACCAATGGTTATGTCTTGATAGTAGGATCGAAGGTGGTTTTCTTTTGCTTTGATTTTTAAGTAGTTTGTTGTATAACATGAAGTTTTTTTTTCAATGTACTATTTTCATAGAAATGGCATAGTCTTTTTAAAAAACTGAAAACATTAAGTATTAAAAAAAGACAAAAACTAGACAGAGAATTATAATAAGATCTGGAATAGGACAATTTCCAATACAAACACTAAACTGGCCACTGATCTTCCTTCTCATGGCAAGTTTAAGAGCTAGGACAATGAGTTACATGTCTTAGTGCACGGTAAAAGAAAGCAGAACAGAATTGGCTTACAAGAGAGACCAGTGTTACTGACTAGCTACCACATGCCAAGCATCGTATCACTGTACTTCTTGTAATTCCATGACATTTTATTAATTCATTTTTCAGAGGAAGAAGCCCAAATAAATAACTTGATGTGGGTCCCATAGCTAGTCAGTGGCAATGCCCAAATGGGAATCCAAGTCACATGATCTCAAAGCATACTCTATCTTCTCCTAGTCAACGCCTCCCAATTTCTTGATCCCAACTCTTAAGAGAATTAATCTCATTTACCTGTTTATAGTAAAGCGTTCAGTTGATGCTATGTAAAAAAACATGTGGCTATCCACAAGTTCAAAATCAAGTTGAATCTGAACAACAAAAGAATAAGCTAACTAATTATATGGTAGCACATTTTTACTACTGATACAATTCATACCAGAGCACTCCCTGGTATGGGACAGAAAAGTACCACGTCTAGCATTGTTAAAATAAATGATGGGAAACACAGAAAACTATGTAAAACATTTCTTAACCCAAGCCTTTTTTTATACTAATTTGCATTCCTCTTAGTTCGAAGATTATTTTTGCAATGGGAGAAACCATTGTAAAGAAAACAAAATGTTTCAACAAAAGTCCATTGAACGTTAAGCCTCCATTAAAACTATAACTGAACATTCTAAATACTTCCAACAAGACATTTGGCAGTTCAAACCTTCTTTTGAAATTCTAATTTATTTTTCTCTTACTTGACAAGTAATGATGAATATAATAAACTAAGTATATCCCTTCTTTGATACATGACATAAAATATAAAACCTGCACAAATATATACTTTTCAAAAGGATAAGATTAATAAACTAAGGATAGCCTTACTTTGAATAAACAGGGATCAGTAGATGTGTAAACATACTCCCAGTTAACTGTAATAATTACCTTCTCTTTTAAAATCAAACTGCCTTTCAAACAGCTTCCCATAGATGAGTATAATGAATATAAATAACAAGGTCACAAAAATAGTATTCTGGTGCTGCTCTCAATACTCACAATTTGTCTTTTATCATGAACTCCATTCATTCATTCAAGCAATTTTAGTTGAGTAAGCACAGAGTAGCAGGCAATGTGATAGGCTAGTGATTAAGACAGAGGACAAGGTGGTCTCTGAGAATTCACAGAGGAAAGATGTATAAATAGCTAGTTGTAAATCAACTAACGAAGGGCCTCAGTAGAGCTCTTAGAAGATGGCAGATGAGAAAGGACAAATTGTTGGAGTTACCTGGGTAGACTTCACATAGGGTTGATCTTTGACTTTTAATGGGAGGAGGAGGAGATTTTTGCCAGGCAGACAGGTGGGCATAGTATATGTGAAGCCAAGATGGAAAATAGGGCTTTGGAACCATGAGAGATGGTTCAAGATGATCTTCAGTTAGTAACACTTAAATGATTATTTGCTACTGTGCCTTATTAGTGCACCTCCCATATCCTACGGTGTTGCTCTCTGAAGAGGAGGGTGCGTGTAAATTGGAGCAACATTAGAGGGAAGCTGGAGTCAGAGGGTGAAAATCAGGCTTTCAACTTTCTTCTGCATGGGCAACTTCTCTACCCCCTCAGGCTGGGCACAGTAGCTCATGCCTGTAATCCTAGCACTATGGGAGGCCAAGACAGGTGGGTTGCTTGAGCTTAGGAATTTGATACCAGCCTAAGCAAGAGGAAGACTCTGTCTCTACCAAAAATAGGAAAAATTATCTAAGTGTTGTGGCAGATGCCTGTAGTTCTTGCTACATATGGAGGCTGAGGCAGAAGGATGGCTTGAGCTTAGGAGTTTGAGGTTGCTGTGAGTTACGATGATGCCATAAAACCCTAGCCTGGGCAACAGAGGGAGACTCTGCCCCAAGGAAAAAAAAATTAAATCTTCTCTTAGCTCTTCCTCTCCCTCTAGCTATGGTCTTGATTCCCCCCTACTGAGCCAAACTTCTAGAAAAGATAACTTAATCTCAATAGCCCTGACTCTTCCGTACTCAGCCAAACTTCTAGAAAAGGTAGCTGAATCTCAATACTGTTATCTCAAGCCCCACAGTTCTCACTTGCTTGCCAATAGGATCTGGAATCCATCACTATCCCACTCAGACTATCGTTCATCCCTTTTACACCTTTCAGAGCTTACCCAGCTTAACCCCTCAAAGATACCCAGCACCACCGGTATTCCTCTTCTTGGAGCAATCTGGCTATCTCTGGTTCATCGGCCTCTCCAACTGCTCCTCAGGCCTCTCTCTGGCTCTCACATTCCCCTAAATCTTCTCTCATTTGGTCCTTCTCTCCCTCAACACATTTCCCTAAGCAACCTTATATAATATATTGGCTTCAATATCGCCTATCTGTTGATGACCCTGAATCTACATTTTTAGGCCAGGTCACTCCAGAAACACACATCCAAATTCTCGATTGTCTACAGAAATTACCTGGACAGCTTCAAATTCTCTCAAATCCAGAATTCCCCAAACTGCATTCATGATCCTGTGTCTTTTCCAGCCAAACGTATTATATAATAAATTCTTTTTCTCCATAAAAATCTAAATATTTGGAAAAAATCACCCTGCCCTCACTAAGCCTTCTATTTCCAAGTAACTATACATTGTTAGGTATTCAAATGTCAAATTTATACTATTTCAACCAAAATAAATGATGAGCATATGAATACTGAGAAAAAAATGGTTCTCATGAAGTTCACTAACATAATTTCAAAGGAAATATTAGCTACCTTTTAACCAGGATTCTTCATTGTTATGTGAAGCATAAGGTAATATTTATGTAATGATATGGATTTACATTGCACTGATTTTAAGCAAATAACTAATCATATTTTGTTTATTTTATTTTATTTTATTTTGTTGCTGGTTTTGGCTGGAGCTGGGTTTCAACCCACCACCTCTGGCATCTGGGGTCAGCACCCTACTCCTTTGAGCCACAGGCACTGCCCAGAACTAATCATATTTTTAAAGATGCAAAATAGTCAAACCTCATTAAGATATGTTATTCAGAACACAGAGAAAAATATAAAATATATATCCAAAATTAAAATATTCACATATATTTATTAATCATGAGTATGGGATTTCATATTTAAATTACTTAGATTCCTAATCAATAAATATGCAATCCCTGAGTCTTAATGGAAATGAGAATTGTCTCAACTAGCAGTTTCTAAATGTTTTCATAAATCCCTCATCAGTAAAAAAAAATTGAGCATACATACAAACTGTACTTTACTAATATGTTACATATAATAATAAAACCTACACAAAAGACATGCTTTTCAAAAGGATAAAATTAGAATTTTTTTCCCCACAGCTGAATGGATTGTACAACCACAGAGGATATCCTAATATAGTCCACCAGTATAAAGCAATCATTATCTACCCATTGTCCGCCAGTATTGTCAGCTGCACACATCTCTCAAATCTCTACTACGCACTTAGAGTTTTAGTTCTTGCTACTAAAGACAGCTTGACTTACCTCCCCTCCAAAAGTTATCAACATTGCTGGACCCAATAAACCATTACTTAACCCTCTCAATTTCCCTCTTTTTCAAAGCTTTTTTCCCAACTATTAAAGAGCTGATGTTTTTGACTCAGACTCTTAGTAGCTAGAGGAAATGGAAAGGTGATAGGAAGATGAAGGGACAAAGCTATATTCTCTCTGTAATAATATATCCAGGAATAATGTGAATGTCACCTCCCCTTAGGACACTCTGCCTTCACAGGTTTTTCTTACTAACATCTACTTTGCCTTTGTAAGGGCAGCAATCGAATGAAAATATGTAAAAATTAAAGATGAAACTTGGAGACTAGAGATTGACAGCTTCAGCAATGAGAAGGCAGAGTACCCATCAACCCAATTCAAAAACAGGTAAACAAATCTGGAAGTAATAGAGAAAGAAAATTATAATTTCTCTTTCATTCAAATTAATTCAGTACCTACTATACTAATTAAAAGAATGAATGATTGCCAGTAACAGGACTGGCACACCTGTGGCCTTATCAGCACATAAATTACTTTATAATTCTCCAAAATTATAAAATAAAGTCTAAGTTCATAAAATCAGTTAGCATCTGTTAATAGCCAGAACTTTTAAATTGCAAGTATTACTTAACCTTTTTCCCCCTAAATAATGCCACAGAAGTGCATACTTATACTATAGACAACCCAGAATGTATTGTATACAAAGATGCATTTCCCATTTATATCTTAATACACAGTTGTTTGGTTACCCACCCCTACTTCTTATTTTCTTCACCAAAAATACAGAAGGTATTTTTTTTTTCCTCTGCCAATGAATATTTATGTACAGTACAGGGAAGGAATCTCTTCAAAATGACTTTGATCTCTTTTACTGAGTAGGTAGTCAAAAACCATTAGTTACACCTGGATGGTCCTGTGCTTCACACATGTGACAGTTTGCTTTCAAGATCTAGTGGCCTTAAAACCTATTCATTTTTTAAAATTACACAAATATGAAATATCTACTCTGTTTCTAGTGAGCTAATCTAGTATGGCAAGCTCTTTAAATTACAGCCTCTTGTTTAATAAAATTAAGGTTAAAATATAGCCATGTTTTTAGATGGCAATAAATCAAAGAAATTAATGTTCTCGCTTTTAAAATCCTAATGAAATACATTTATATGTAAATGTCAAACATATAGGTATGTTGACTAAAATATGCTCCCTCTGAGATTTTTTTCAAGGGAGTAACAATTTTGATTTCACCAGCAATCTAGGTTTAGGAAATCAGCTTCTGCTCTATACCTCGGAACTTTATTCTCAGTCTGGTTGCCTTCCTGATTACTAAGTCTTTCTAAATTAGAGCAAGCAATTTCTCTTTGTTTTACCTAATATTTGAAAATGGCAAAAAAATCCCCTGGGTCACTGAAAATTATCCTTTCATTCCAGCCGCCTGTTTCAAGTCAGTCAAAACATTCCAGACTTCAAAAGGAGGCTCTGCCTTCTTAGGCCATTTTGGTGTCCCTCCATGGTTGGCCTAGGAGGGATCGGTTATTTGGATAAATTAATTTCTGGAGCCTGCTGGCCTTCTAGAAGACCTCAATGTCTGACTGCAAATTAGTTCTACTGAACATGAAGAAATCCCTGGACGGGCTAGAAGAAATAAATGGTGATAAAATCTAATACTACAATGTTTGTAATGTGATTTCATTCTGCTGTGTAGCTTGTAAGCACAGTTAATGTTGAATTAAATATTTTAAATTTTTTAAAAAAGGGCATGAAAGCAGAAAATCAGATCAGTATCCAAGTCACAGCAGAAAAGGCTAAAAGCCAACTTTAAAATAAAACTTCCAGCAGGAACCTTTTATGAGAACAAACAAAAATGTCCCAGTTTTCCATAAAATCAACTATGTATTTACATTACAGATACAAACCCCCTCATTGGCCGCCCCCTCCTCTGGGGCAGGAAGTCACGCAGTTGAATTATGCCCTAGCGGGGCCTGTGAATAAACCGCTAGGCAGCCCCTGAGCTCTGCGCCCTACAAGTGCCTTAGTAGAGCTTATCCTGGAGGAAGAGAAGTCGCAGAGCCAAAACTAACAAACAGGGCCCCTCAAGCGGAACAATGGTCCAGAAAACTCAGCAAAAAAGAAAATAAACTTCATTGGCAGTTTGTTTTTGACTGTTAAGAGCTCAGCTACAACTCTATCAAGATTTTTAAGAAGGTAGGAAATTTCACACATAGGCACTCTCACAGCTGCTTGAGAGTTTATAGTGCAAATGTATCATCTTGTCTCGCCATGTCTAATCCACTTTAGGAGATACTTGTATCTTTTCTTTCCAAAGTAAACAGAACCACACCTCTGAGAAAGAGATGAAAAACACTTCCTCTTCCCACCTCCACACCCCCAGGCCTGGGTTCAGTTAGAGGGAGCTGATCCTAGCTCCCAGTCAACCAGAGCTAATGCCAGCAAAGGGTTTTAAACAGTGGAGGCAATGAAGATCAGAAATAAAGACTGAAGCTGTGAATTCCTTTTAGATTACAATCTATATACATCTAAAAGATAGTATCTGTCAGAATTCTTAAAATTTTGAATGCATGTCATTCTAAAACTCAAGCACAAGGAATTATAATTATATTGTCTTTGTAGGTACTGCAAATACATTCTGGTTCCCAAAGTTCCATGAATTTCACAGGTAATTACATTTGAAAAATATTTGTCCCAAGCCTGGGCATAGTAGGTTAATTGTTCCAATCCAAAAAGAAGTCATTTTTGCCCCTAACTCACATTATGCCAGCATTCCTTAGAATTAAATCAAAGAATAGTTATGGTGTAATGAATAATAGATGGAAATGAATGATAAAAGTGAACATATATAATACAAACAAACACAGCATCGACAAATATTGAGGAGAAAGCTACAAAATGGCTGAGTATAATGCTTTCAGTTATCTCAAATGTGTCACATTTCAGTCTGATGGAGTTAAGGCCAAGATCATCATATCCTGAGTTGTATAATAATTTAACTGAAATACTTAGAGATTAATTCTTTGAAAAATTTGGGACTGCATATGGGAGAAAGAAACAAGCAAACCAGTAAAGAAACAAGAGAAGTTAAATAAAACATTGTTTGAAGAAAAATGAGGTTTCATCTGTAGATTTCCCAAAGAAATTTCTAAAAGAGGAATAATGGAAAAGCTGGATCTTTTGACTGGAGAAAGAGTTGTAGAATTCCCTTATGTAAAACTTTAAGTGAGGAAATATGGTCTCTTGACATATTTTTTTTAGACCATCACAATCTAAATACTTTTGTACCCCTGTACAAAAAAAAAAAAAAAGAAGAAAAAAGAAAAAAATAAAAGATGGGGAAAAAAAGTTAGGTGAATTGCTTTATAAACCAGGGGTCAGTATTTCACAAGCAAGACTCTGTTAATACTTTCCTCTTGAGGCTGTACATATTTTCAAAGGTTTTTATTCCTTATTCACCAAGTAATTAGTTAGAGATACCATTGTAAGTTCAGACTGGTAACTATCAATCTGAGATTCTGTTAAAAAGAAAAGAAATTAAGGGAAAGGAAAAGGAACAGGATTATTAGCCTGAGTTAATTTATTTCCGACTAAAGCACATGTCACTTAGTCATGGGTCAATATGTAATTTTGCTAGATGTTAAAAAGAATTAAGGGGTGGTGCCTGTGGCTCAAAGGAGTAGGGGGCCGGCCCAATATGCCAGAGGTGGTGGCTTCAAACCCAGCCCTGGCCAAAAACTTCAAAAAAAAAAAAAAATTAAGGAACTTTACTATATTTTAGAGTTCATAGTGGGCTTGAAAGATGGCAAGAAATATCAGGAGCATTTCAAATCTGTTAAGGGCTTTATGTGAAACTTTCTGCAAAAATATATAGCAAGGTTTCTTTAAAATTATATGCTAACCCCAAAGGAACAGCAGAGAGCATTATGCATTTTGCCTCCTTGAATATGGAAAAACCACCTTGATCCTCAGAGCCCCACTTCCTCGCTTTCATTAAGCACTAGGTAATAAATCATGGATTCACTAAACCTTGGCAGTGGAAGGGATTTTAGAGGTAATCCAGTTCCACCTATTTTCCATGCAGGAGTTGCTAACAGATTATCACCAAGTCGTAATGAGCCAAGGCTGTGTAAGTGAAGTGCTTCAAACGGCTCCTGCTACATAGGAAGTGCCTCCTCATACATGTTATTTATTCTCTGCAGTAATAATCCGACAGTGAACATCTCCCAGCACATAAAACTAATACCTTCCAAGAAGATAGCTCATTTCATTTCATCCCCAAACTTGTAGTGCATAAAGGGCTATTACCGGTTCAGTGACTTAAAAATATATGTATAATGTAAAGAGAATTAACTATCAATACAAACAACTTTTGGGGGCAACAGTTTAACAATATCTCTAGCAAGTGATTTTTTTTCATTTGTTAGCAAAATATTTTTATCATCCTCAAACTTTTCTTTATAGGATTATAAACTTTTTTTTGTTACCTTTATAAATACCATTAATATTTACTATTTTTCTCATTTTGGGGGGTGGGTAAGAATATTATAAGAATTTTAGGGCCCATCTTCCAAAGTTCCATTAAAATTTGTTACTCAACTCTTATCAGTGGTGTAGGTGAAGGCTGCTAACCTCAGTTACAAATGCAGCCATCCACCTCAGTCTCAGAAGGTTAATGCAACTTTCAAAGAACTCTAATGTGCAAAATAATGAGAAGTTCAACATAGAATCTCATCATACACTTGTGTGAATCAGCCCCGTCACTTTTCTTGCTGCCATTACTGATGGTTCTGTGAATTACAGTCCTCATTTGATATCACAAATATGTCATGTGTTCGTTCAAAAAAGGTTTTTTTTTTTGTTGGCTGCCATTTGGTTTCATAATGGCAGCCTGGCTCACAGTTCGAATTTAAAATGAGTAAGCAATATATCAATTTTGATTGAAATTGGTCATTGTATTTCATAAAATTACCCAAGGGCAAGCAGAAAAATAATTTTTTTTTTTTTTTTTTGAGACAGAGCCTCAAGCTATCCCCCTGGGTAGAATGCCTTGGCATCACAGCTCATAGCAACCTCCAACTCCTGGGCTCAAGCAAGTCTCCTGCCTCCGCCTCCCAAGTAGCTGGGACCACAGGCGCCCGCCACAACGCCCTGCCATTTTTTGGTTGCAGCCATCATTGTTGTTTGGCGGGCCCGGGCTGGGGATTCAAATCCGCCACCTTAGGTGTACGTGGCTGGCACCTTAGCCGATTGAGCCACAGGCGCCGAGCCGAAAAATAATTTTTTTAAAGGCTAGATAAAATGCAGTTGACAAAGTTAAAATATAGAGCTGATTTTTTTAGTCCACAGGAAATAGTATGTTTTTCCCACAGTAACTTTGGATCTGAGCAAATAACTATTTCTAACCTGCAATGTAAACTTTTTAACAGATGAACTTTAATAAAAGTCAATTTTATAAGTTCTTTGGTTCTATTTCATCACCATCAGTTTCTTATTTTGAGAACATGAATGGTTAAATGCAGACATGACTAGATGATTATAAACATTTTTCAGATATATAATGTCACACATTCACACAGAAAATACTGTGGAACTCATTTTTAAAATTAACCCTCCCTAGCTTACCAGGTGAGGCTAAAACCTCCACTCCAGGCAATTATTCTTATTCATTCATTGATTCAACCAAAACATCTGCACATCTACAGATGCAAAACAGAGAGGAGGCTAAGGGCCCGGGGAGATGGCTATTCCTTTCTCTTGCTTTCAGCCCACAAACAGCTCAGGGTCTAGAAGCAAACAGACTTTTTTTTTTTTTTTGCAGTTTTTTGGCTGGGGCCGGGTTTGAACCCTGCACCTCCAGTATATGGGACTGGTGCCTTACTCCTTGGAGCCACAGGCGCCACCCTCAAACAGACTTTTAAATTAGGGTAGACAATGCAAACTAGAATAAAATACATGGTAATTAGCAGTTGAAAGCTCTTACTGTGTGAAGAAGAAAGATTCTGTTTGGGGGGGGGGCATATAAAGATAAACAAACTGACTAAATGTATCCAGTCAACAAAGCTACCTAGGGATTGATCTGCATGAAATGCCACAGGAGAAAGAAGAGTTGTTTTAATTATACCTATTATAGTCAATCATATATTTATATAGTTACATGTACTATATGACATCTAATTATACAAATTAATTATATTAATGATCAAGCTTCACTGTTTCTGTTCAAAAATACTATCTTACTAATTGTAATGCAAAAATAGGTTGAGAGGATCCATTGTATTAGCCATCTACTGCCATGTAACAAATTACTCCCAAACTTAGCATTTTAAAATAACACGGTTTATTATCTCACACAATCTTTGAGGGTCAGAAATCTGGGAGTACTTTAGCTGGCTGGGAGTGGCTTAAGGTCTCATTGAAACATACCTAGGCTGTTGGGTGAGCCTGCAGTCATCCATAGGTTTAAGTGGGCTGGGAACCTGCTTATATGATGGCTCACTTCCACGGCTGATGCAGAAAGCTTTGGTTCCTGGCCACACGGGCCTCTGCACAGGGCCGCCTGAACATCCTCACTGCATGGCCGCTGGCTTCTCCCAGAGTGAGTGATCCAACAAAGAGCAAGAAGAAAGCCACAGTGGCTTTTGTGACCTAATATCCACAATGGCACATCATCACTTCTGCTCTTTTTCCTGCCTTTTGGAAGTGAGTCACTAAATCCAGACTGCGCTCCTTTTAAAGGAGGAGTATCATCAAATTCATGAACACATTTTAAAATCACCACAATCTCCTTCTGGGAATGAGGCGCACAATGTGGAAGTGCTTCTTTATTGCTAGTCTAGGCATCTTTAAAATTAATCATGGGAACATGTGACTTTATCCTATATAAATAAAACTACAGACATACAGAAATGTGATCTTCATGGAATCTTATCATAACATATGTGTGACTATAGAGATACACTATGAGCTCCACAAATAAATAATATTCATTGACTGAAGGATAAAGAAGGTTGCAAAAAAAAAATGAAAATTTAAATACAGGGATGTATCACACTGAAAGTGTGGAACTGGATCATCAAACTAAACTCTTGATTTCACAAAAATGCTGAACTTCTGTAGTGGTTTCTCCTGTCCATCCCCTGGTAACCTGCACACATTTTATTTGGTGATAAAAAAAATGGTTTTAACTTCAATTATCCAGTACAATACGAACACCGACAGCATTACACTGTGTTAGAATCAGAAGAGATCTCTCAAATTCTTCCTTCTATAAATGAAGAAAATGAGGCCCAGATACAGAAAACAAGTTAAATCCAAGAGGACTGGGCTATCCTGATAAGAACGAGGTAAGAAATCCTGAAAGGAGAGGAAGAGCCATTGTAGACCCACCTCCCAGCAAGTGCTAACAGGACAACAACATCTGGCTCCCTGTTTTATCCACCAGCATTCACATTACCCTGGGCTGCTGTTCTGTATGTATATGGCAACTTTCATGCCTCAAGTCCACAGCTGAGTACATGTGATACCTTCTGTTGCAAAGCCTATAATATTTCCTATGGGGTCCTTTATAGAAAACAAAGTGTGTTACATTATTGTTCAATTGAAATGGCTTGCTTCTTATAGTTCCCATTTCAGAGATTACCAGCATCCATAACAGAGTTGCAACCAAGAAAGTTCTTTCTTCCCTTTTAAGTATTTAAACCGTCCTTTTTGCCTCACTCCCCCCAAAACCAAAGTCCAAAGCCTGTGCCTTTTACCCCGAATGAGAGATCCATATACGATTATTATTCAGTGTTCATTTATGTGCTTCTCGGATTCCTGCACATTACGGGTGTTGGATCAGAGGCAGGCCGGGGACAGTGAGCCTGAATGGTTACAGGCTCTCCTTGCTTTCTTCCCAGAATCAGTCACAAGCAATTTTTATCTTTGTCACACTCTCTCTCTTTGGTGCACACGGAGCAAGTGAGCTATACCAGAACACGCGAGGTTGGCCACCTCAGATAAACAAATGTCTACTGAGGGCACGGAGAAGGCGTGACATTGTGCCTGGCCCTGGAAATATAAACACGTCACTGTCCCGGCTCTGGAGTAATTTTCTTGTCTTGGTTCTATTTTTTGCCTAAAATGCCCAACTGTTAATACAACCTGGTGCCCAATTTGAATGTAGATAGACATCTTGGGTCTTCTGCCCTCTCAGATCACATTCTACTCTGGGTTTTTTCTTTTCACTGTTTCCAAGCTGGCTTTGTCTGATCAAATGAAAATTTTTTCCTAATTTCTTCCAGCATGGACTGACACCCCAAGTCATAATCTCATTTTACCCTTGAGAAGGTGTGTCCATGACTTCTAAATTAAGAGATAGCACCTCATCCCGTCTAAACAAATGCATTCTAATTAACTGACAAATCAGGGTTTTTAAGCCTTTCCTGCATGTGTGCTTAGCATGTTGGAGATAACAGTAATAACTGTGAAAATTGAGATAGCATTTGCTGTATGGCAGGCAATGTTCTATGCACGCTCATATATATATGTATATATATATATATAAAACTTCATTCAATCTTTACAGCAACCTATGGTATCAATTATCATCCCATCTACAGGTATCATCCCATTTACAGACAAGGAAAATGGCCCCACAGAGGTCCATAAACTTGATTGGGATCACGCAGCTAGTATCAGAGCTCAAATTTGAATCTAAGATGTTGTTGGGCTCCGGAATCTGTGCAGTTACTCACTAGATATCGCACATATGTTATTTCTAATCATGTAATCATGCAGGAAAGTTATTATTTTCTCCACTTTATAAGTGAGGAAGAAATGAGGCTTTGAGAGGTTAAAAAGCTTGCCTGAATACAGAGCAAAGGCTAAAGCAGCTACCTCTGCCTTGAGATGTCCTTCCCTTTCTGAAAAGATGCCCCACCTGGCTTGGCACTAGTGACTGTATATATTGCTTTACAGTTTATAAAGTGCTTTGGCATATGATATCTTATTTCTTCATCACAGGGACCTAGCAAGACAGACTATTCTCTCTATCTATAAAAACAAACTTGAAGCTCGGAAATTGAAATAACGTTCTTAAAGTTATTTATTGAGAGAACCCATAGTTGATAAATTGTGGCTCAAAACCAGGCATTCTGATTCCAAGTCAGGATTCTCTTCACTATGCTTAGCTGCTTTGTCAAGTTCAAGCTCTCTATTTCCTGTGCACTCATCACAACCAAACAGACTACCCAGACTTTCTACCTAGAGCTGGAAATGCAAATTATCACTCTTACCACACAGATCAAGGAGAGAAGAGAAATTACCACATTAGGGACACAGCTTACAAATGATAGTTTTAAAAAGGAAGCATTGGAAAATAACCATGTGTGTATATGATTAGATATTTTCATCACAATGTTTAGAATGTAGGTGATAGTACATCAAAGGTTGACTCTCCTCACCTATGAGATAAAGAGATAGGACTGGAACTGGTGTCAAGTTGAGGCTTCAATGATCACAACCTAGGGGATTCCCAAAGGTCCCTGACGGGCAACTATTGGGGGGTCTGCCCAGCCCCTTCTCTGGGAACTGCCTACCATGTTTCAGCCATAGCTCCCTGCTCCCTCAGCCAAGGAATCAAACCCCATGCAAGACCAATCAGTCTCTCTTTCTGCACAGTGGATGGCCTAGTAATGTGTAAAGCATGGCGGTCAGCGAGTGCTGGGCAAAGGGAATGGAGAAAGCCAGTCTATTAGCAGAAAGAGGACTGAAGAAATTGTCCCGACTGCCTGCACACCCTTCTCAAGACTTTCGTTTGTGTAAGGCAGCTCCAGCTGAGTTCCACTACTTGCAACCACATAAACAGGACTTAGTCAAGGGGCTGAGATGGGAGTCTGATAGTCAGGCAAATAGATAAGGTTTTAGGCCCCACGTTCTTATTAGTCTTTGTCATGGGTTGAATTGTATCCATTCCCCTAAAAACTATGTGTGACAGTCCCAATCCCCTGTATCTGTGAATGTGACCTTATTTGGAAGTAGGGTCTTTGCAAATGTAACCAAGTTAAGATGAGGTCACAGGGAAGGGCACTAATCCGGTATGAGGAGGAGAAGACTGTGACAATGTGGGCAGGCACTGAAGTGCTGCAGCTACAGGCCCAGGGACGCCACGACTGCGGTGGGGAAATCACTAGAAGCTGAGACAACATAAGGAAGGGTTTCCCTCCAGGTTACAGATGGGGCCCTGCCAACATCTTGATTTTGGAATTCCAGCCTCCAGAACTGTGAAATCAGAATCATGTCTGCTGATTGAAGCCACCAAGTTTGTGGCACTTGGTTATAGCAACCCTCAAAAGTGAATACAGGCTTCTAATAAGATGCTTCTGTTTCAAAAAGAAGAAACTGCAAATAATTAGATTCTAGGATTTTAAATTTAAGGTATCTGAACATTTCATTTACATAAAACTTTCCACTTTGGGTGAAGTTGGATAAATAAAACCCTGATTTAATTTGTAATTTCCCAGGTAATTTGGCCCATCCAAGTGTATTGTACTTGTGAAACTACTTTTGGAAACATCTGCTAAAGACAGCATTTCTTTCTATGAATAAAATGAACATTTAAATTTTCCATTTTGATTAAAAGTCACCTTTCATTTCTAGAATCTCCAAGTATAGCAATAAGGTCCACATACATTTGATTTAATGGTTTTCTTGTACAACTCCAGCATCTCAGCCAAAGCTGCTGTTAGCATTTCAAATTTGCCATAATTTAAAGGCGACTCAAGAGGTCCAGTTATGACAATACAAGGGAGCCCTAAAGCATAATTCCTAAAAGGCCCTAAAGCCCTTATTCCAAAGGAGCATCAGCTGAAGTTTTTGAAATAAAAGTAAGTTATTTGTCTACCATTTATAATAAATAAGCTCCTTTAGCAGAAGTGTCAAACCTTTTTTTTTTTTCCTCTCTGCCACACATTGAAAAAACAGGAGTTCTTAGGTCACCCATTAAATACACAAACTAACAAAGCTGATTAGAAAAAAAAAATGTCTGTGCATACTGTGTGTGATGTCTAACACTACACATAAGCAAAAACAAGTCTTCCCAAAATCAGCATATGGTCCATAGGCCACAGATTGGACACCCCTGGGTTAGAGACTCAGGACACCTAATTTCACCCCCTTGTCCTGCCAGCTGACAACAGTGTGATCCAACATATGTGGTGTTGGTGTTTATAATACCTGGCACAGGTAGGATGGCTGCATTTAAAAAATTTTATTGGAGACTTGCAGGTGGTCAGGTAATTTTTTATTCATGACCACATTTTTCTAGAGATGTTTCCAATAAAAAGTGCATTAGAGTTATATTATACTTTTTAGTTTTCAAAGAACTTTTAAATACATGATCCCACTTGACCTACAAAACTGTGATTTTAAATAACAGAAGGCAAATATTATCTTCTCTGCTTTATAGCACAGGACACTGATGCTTGAAAATCCATCCCAGGTCATACAACTATTAAAAGGTAAAACCAGGTCTTCTGACTCCAAATCTAAAATGTAGTTCTCAAAATACCAGCCTGCCTGTCTG
Organism: Galagoides demidoff; assembly: GCA_963574575.1. Taxonomy (NCBI): domain Eukaryota; kingdom Metazoa; phylum Chordata; class Mammalia; order Primates; family Galagidae; genus Galagoides; species Galagoides demidoff. The sequence continues at coordinate 45,651 of CAUYQV010076918.1, forward strand.
ATTCAGACATGAAATTTGGATTATTTGAATGGTGAGATTTAAATGCAAACTCCACAGCTTCCTAAGGAAAATACACTGATTTATTTTTTAATTTGCTTTTTTCCAAATAGTTTATAGATGCATTTTTTTTAACTGCAATATGATTTCTTTTTTTCTTTTTTTTTCTTTTCTTTTTTTTGAGACAGAGCCTCAAGCTGTCCTCCTGGGTAGAGTGCTATGACATCACAGCTCACAGCAACCTCCAACTCCTGGGCTCAAGTGATTCTCTTGCCTCCAATTCCCAAGTAGCAGGGCCTATAGGCACCCGCCACAATGCCCAGCTATTTTTTGGTTGCAGCCATCATTGTTGTTTGGCAGGCCAGGGCTGGATTTGAACCCGCCAGCTTAGGTGTATATGGCTGGCGCCTTAGCCACTTGAGCCACAGGTACCGAACCTGCAACATGATTTCTTTAAAGAAATCCTTTTTTTCTTTTCTTTTTCTTTCTTTTTTTTTTTGGGGGGGGGCATAGTTTTACTCTATTGTTCAGGCTATAGTGCCATGGTTACAGCCTAGCTCACAGCAACCTCAGAGTCCTTGCCTCAGTCTCTTGAGTAGCCGGGACTATAGTCCACCACATCTGGCTAATCTTTCTATTTTTAGTAGAGACTCTCTTCTTTTTGCTCAGGCTGGTCTCCAACATCTAAGCTTAAGTGATCCTCCTGCCTTGGCTTCCCAGAGTACAAGGATTACAGGTGTGAGCCACCATGCCCTGCCCCTATAGAAATCCTAATAAAATTTAAAAAAAAATTGAGGATGGGTGCTACGACTCACAACTGTAATCTTAGCACCTGGGAGGCTGATGTGAAAGGATCATCTGAGCTCAAGAGTTTGAGACCAGCCTGAGCAACAGTCTCTGTCTCTACTAAAAATAGAAAAACTAGCTGGGAGTTGTGGCAGGTTCCTGTAGTCCCAGCTACCTGGAAGGCTGAGGCGGGAGTATTGATTGAGCCTAAGAGCTTGAGATTGCTGTGAGCTATAATGATGCCATGGCATTCAACCCACGGGGACAGAGTGACACTCCATCTAAAAAAAAAGAAAAAACCCTGAAAGACACAGCCATAGCTCTGCTCTTTGAAGTTGTGTCTCAGAGGAGAGTTTATCTAAGATCACAAGTACCTCTGAGATACAGCAGTTCTGCTGCAAAGGCACAGCTGAGAGAGGGCGGAGCTCTGCTCCTCTAGAGGGGAATTCTTCAGAGGCAAATAGAAGAGTGGCCAAAATCGTAAGAGAATTCCTCTCCATGGTGTCCTCATGAAATGAATAGAAGGGTGGACAGAACTTACCAAACCACATTAATGACTCCCTTTCCTAGGTGTGGGATTCACACGCACAGAACATTCCCGAATAAGAAAGGTACATTTTTTTACTCAATGCTATATCTATGTAGTACCAAAAGGAAGCTGCTTCACCTCTGCCCATGGCCCCTCATCACATGGTAAACATATTGCCAAAACTCTGCTCAGGTCAAGAGGCTTCATTAGAGCAGCATTGTACTTGTCAATGTTCACATCATTAGCCTTTTTCCCTCCCTCAAGGGTCATGGGCCACCTCAAAAATCTGAACTTCAAATCCCAGGATGCACAGTGGAAGCTCCAAGATTAGGCATGGATGTGCCCTGTTTGAGGGTTCCCCTACACCACCATCCTCGTAACCTCTGAGTGACAGGGAAGCTCCTGTCAGCCTCTGCTACAGAGTGACTCTCAGGCTCATTGGCTCATTGGCTGTTGTGGGGCTAAAACAACACTGTTTAGCCTCCTGCTCAGCCAGAGCTCTGGGCTAAAAGGGAGAAAAAGGGGCCCTGGCAGCCCCTCCCCAGACCTACCACATCCCTATCTATCGAGTAGAGAAAGAACCATGGAGACTTGAGAAAGAATCATTGCTTACAAAGGCAATAAAGATTCATAATTTTACACAAATAATCACATGTTGATAGTTACAAATATATTCTGTAAACTGGAGGTGTGTGCAAAAGCTTTCAAGAAGCTTTTTCTTCTTTGAGAATCATTTTTCTATTGAGAAAACCAAAAGGTCTCACTCCTCAAGAATACACTTAGGGAGGCAAGTATTTAAATATTACTAGAAGGCACACGATCCAGAATGGGCCAGTAGCAGGTGGAATTCTGTCAGCAAAGTGCAAAAATATTCATAACAGTCATTAAAGAAATGCTGATAGCAACATTAGGTTATTGAATTTCACTCTTCTCAGTTTACAGACGTAAAAATCAAGCTTCCCAGAGAAGTTCTTAGAATATATTTTTTTCTTTAAAAGAATGTATACAATGCATACAACTCATGAATAAAAAAAGAATAACTTCCCGATATATGCAACAACATGGGAGAATCTCACAGATTTGATGCTAAATGTAAGAAGCTAGAAACAGAAGGAAACACGCCCTGTGAAGATTCACTTCAGCAGAACTTTTAGAATAGGCACAGCTGGGTGACGCCTGTGGCTCAGGGGGTGGGGCTCTGGGCCCATATACCTAGGGTGGCAGGTTCAAACCCAACCCCAGCCAAACTGCAACAACAAAAACAAAAATAGCCAGGCGTTGTGGCGGGCACCCGTAGTTGTGGCAGGCCCTGTAGCTACTCAGGAGGGTGAGGCAAGAGAATCGCCTAAGCCCAGGACTTGGAGGTTGCTGTGAGCTGTGATACCACAGCACTCTACTGAGGGCAACAAAATGAGACTCTGTCTCTAAAAAAAAAAAAAAGAACAGGCATAGGTGAGAAAGGTGGAGACCCCTGAACAGTGGCTGCCTATAGAGCCCAAGCATGGGCGGTACTGAGTGAAAAGGGACACAAGAGAACTTGGGAAACATTCTAATTTATAATAGGGTATAAGTTACATGGCTATAGTCACAGGCATTTGTAAAAACTGGACAGTTAATATTTGTGCATGTCAGAACATACAGATTTTATCTTTAAAAGCCCTATAAACAAATCAGTAATCTTTCAGTGCTAGTGTGGAGAACACAGGGCAGAAGATGCAATGGAATGGCAAAAGGCTGCTAACGGGTAAAGTCAGCACTGGGGTACCTGGGGGTACAGGCTACTCTGTGTTTACTCTGAATGTGGTTGAAACTTTTTGTAAGGTAAACTTTAGAAAGATCAATGTCATGAGCAAGGGCTAGTTCAATCAGGTTTAGAAGTGTAAGCTCATGGCTACTTTCCAACTGTTATTTTCCTAAGTTACCTGAGTGTTTCAGCTAAGTTAGGTCCTCCTTCTGCCGTGAGCTCTTTCCCCACCTTTCTAAGGGGAAGAGAAACCTTAGAGTCCAAGGAAGTGATCCCCATCAAGGCCTCCACCCAGGGGCTTCTGGGTGAGCAGATGGGGGAGCCAAATTGCCTGGAAACATCTTCTCCAATCCCTAGCACCCCGTATTTGTCCTTGAGAAACGTCACTTCCTAGTTTGTACCCCTGAGATAACCAAATACCTTTCTAGAACACCAGAAAACAAAGTGTTTGTTTCCAGTCACTTTTGAGAACAAAAGTGTTCGGTCTCACATAACCAAAAATAGGCCAAAATGATATGCAATTAGAGCACCCACCAAAATGTCTCTTGTCATGACAGCCAAAATAAAATTTGAATCCTTATATTCTCCACCTATTTGTTAGTTTAGTCTCAATTTGTAATTTCCTCAGTTTTAAATTAGAATCTGCTCCATGTGCAATATCAAAATAAATATTACTGGCAACATTTCATTGCTGATACTATTAAATTTCTTGGTGATTCTCCAATATGTCAACCTGCCACCAACTACGGGGCTAAGAGTGCGTTAGTAGCGAGTTGATTTTTCACTTCTTTTATAAGACATACAGAAGTATTTTTATCATAGTACAAGCAAATATCACAGACCCATAACAGGGGTTTAAAATCAACAAATTAAATGGGTTAAGTGTGCGTTTCCCGTTTAGGGTGAAGTTTTACCATTCAAAGTGATGTGAAGTGCTTTATGTGAATTACCTCCCAGGATGACTTAGATCCACACAATACGCTCAGTAATTGCATAGAGCCTGACTAGGAGACTACCTGGATGGCACCCGACCATTGGTTATTAAAACTCTCATCCATTAGCAGCTATTGCTAACACCAATAGGCCTTGTAAAACACACATTTACAGGAACCACAACAGCATTACTAAAGATCACGCTTCAGGTCTGTCATAATTCTATTGTGAAGGAAGTTGGAGCTGTGAAACCACAGGTCTAAAAGCATCACAATGGATCAGAGAACTTACAATGCCGAGTCACTTGTGCCACCCCAAATATTGTTGCGGACCCTTTCCAAGGAAACCACTTTGCCGTGCTAAAATGCATTTTTTAAAAATTAAAACTAATTGAGGTATTCAAGTTCTCAATAACTCAAAAGTTATTTTGTAAGAATACCTTTCACGGGGAATATTTATTTATGAGCCCAAAGCAGATTTCTTCCTGATATCAACCTGAAGAAAAATTTTCTGAACCCTTTCTTTTCTAGTCACAAGACAAACAAAATAGAACCTAAGACTCTTAAATCAAAGCCCATTCAAGAGTTCATCAGACTGTGACATTTCTCCACCGTGGACATACATTTTAAAGATACATACATGCATATGTGTAAATTCATAAAACAAATACATGGAAAACAATCCAACATGTAGAGACCAATTTCAAGTTTTTTGAGACAAATATATGTTTTCCCAGAGGCAAAGGAGAATGTTAGCCTTAAAATTATGTTATGCATATTGGTGTCATGACATAATACTAAAGGTTGGCTGATATCTCTAAGAAAAGATACAAATTAGTGTACTACTTCATTCATAACTTTCAAAATCATTAAAAATTGGTATAGAGTGTTTGAGAAATTTCCAGACACTCAGGTTACAATAAAAATAGCCATTATGATTTTAAAAGTCATAACTCTTTCCTCAGGACTGACATTCTGTTTACTTACAGACTGTCCATTTCTCCCCCGGGAGTCTTCCATTGAAGACCTCTTCTTCTGAATTATATATGGGCTATTAGCTACACACGTCTTCAAAGGGCTCCAGCACCCCTGCACCTGTGAACAGCAGAGCGTCAGGCAGCCGTGTTAATTGTGTGCCATGAAATTAAGAGCTAGTCTTCACATCTGCAGTTTTTCATTTACTAGCATGTATACACAAGTCAAGAACACTTACCTTCACTGAATGAATCTTTAAAATAAATATTATGGGCTCACTGTTTATCACAACTTACATGAGCCAAATTATAGCTCCGTTGTGCCTGCTGTCAGCAGCTGCAGCACAAGAAAAAAAAAAAAGAATGTTGTGGGGGGAAGCAGCTAAAGAGCTTTGCACACACATTATTTTTAAGCCAACAGTGCAAGAGCCTTTTTCCCCCCTCTCCTCTTTTTTCTTTCTGCATTCAGTTTCTGCATGCTATCTATCAACGTCAATTGCACCACAATGCAAAGAGGAAATACTAACAAAGAAATATGATTGTAGTCTGGCCAAGGATGAAAGAGAAAAAGCTAGAGCTGAGTGTTTTACCCTCAGGGCAAGGATATTATTATACTATTTCTTAGCAAGTTTACATTAGGTCACAGCTTCACGGATGGTCAAGTCTACACCGACAGAGACTCAACACCTTCAGGAAAAATGGCTTTGGGGGATGCTTCAAACTTAGACAGTAAATGTAGTGTTTTGAGGTATATTCTACAGGTAGCCAGCTAAAACATATATATATATATATATATATATAGCCATTTAGTTGCCCATTCTAGTTTCCTAGCCATCAGAATTAATTTCCGTGCTTATGCTCAACTGAGGAATCAGAGAAACTCTCAGATTGTCTTACTTGAGCTTGGCAACTGAAAAATTACCCTATGTGTTTCACATAAATTTTAATGCAGATAATTAAATATACCTATAATTTGAAACAAAAAAAGAGATACAATCTTAATATTACCCAAGATAAAATTACATAACAGAGAACATGTAATAGTTTAACCTCAGTATTACTTTTTGTAAAGTGAATTTCTGCTTACTAGCATGTTAGAAAAACCACTGTTGTGGAAGAAATCTGAATTCACATTCTGACTCTGCCACTGAACAGGTGAATGTCTCAGACAAGTAACACAGGCTCTCAGAGCCTCAGTTTTCTCATCTGTGAAATGGGAGATTTAAACTGGGTATCTTACAGTTTTATATTTTATATAAATATTTTATACTTAATGAGTACATGTATTTACACACAAGTTTTTCAGATAAAATATTCCCAGTATGGCTCATATGGGAAGCAATTTTGCAATGCTAAAGTAATTCTCCCTGGCTCAGCGCCTGTAGCTCAGCGACTAGAGTGCCAGCCACATACCCTGGGGCTGGTGGGTTCAAGCCCAGCCTGGGGCCTGCCAAATAGCAATGACAACTACAACAACGAAAAAACATAGCCAGGCATTGTGGCAGGTGCCTGTAGTCCCAACTACTTGGGAGGCTGAGACAAAGCCCCTTCTGATTTCCCACAAATTCCCATCTTTTCCATCCCTGTCCTGATTGCTTAAGTCCAAGAGTTTGAGGTTGCTGTGAACTGTGACACCACAGCACTCTGCCCAGGGTGACAGCTTGAGACTCTGTCTCAAAAAATAAATAAATACAAATAAAGTAATTCTTCCTTTTGTTTGTTTTACTCATAATTATCAATGCTACAAAATAACCTAACCATGGTCTACACAAAGAGGATGCCTCTTGGACAAGATAAAACTCATAAATAAATTCTTAAAATTTTGAGAGTCCTTATTAAAGCACCATGTTTTCATAATTTTAACAAGAAACAATTTTATAATCTCTAGTTGTTAGTTAATAAAAATAGTACAAATGTACTTATAATCTATGATGCTAAAAAAAAAAAAACAATATATTCTTCTATTTTGAATTGTGCAAAATTTCAGAATGTAATCTTAAAATTCACCAGCACTGCTTTTAGAGAATTCCTTGCACAATTAGGAAAGAGATATTACAGAAAATACTAGACTCTTTTTCATTGCTTAAGTTATTCTTGGGAGGCATATTAACTTTTCTAGGCACTAAAGTGGGATTTCAACATAATGATAATAATCCTGTCTTACACTGGTTAAACACTTTACAGTTTACAAAGTGCTTTCATATAAATTGCCCACAGTGAGCCTACATAAGGTAAGACAAAGCCCGGTCTCATTCCTCACAGAAGGCAGTAGCCCCAAGACAAAGCCCCTTCTGATTTCCCACAAATTCCCATCTTTTCCATCCCTGTCCTAAGAACACGTTTCAATCAAAATCTGTATATTTGATATTCCAGGATTATTTCCCATGTGTTTCTTTCCCGAATTTCCATATTGAACTTACTGAGCAGTTTAAGGTATTAAGAATGGTCAAGTTACATGAGCATGAAAGGTATTTCATTTGTCATTTTATTTCTGCTGAAGATGAAACTATTCTGTACTAAATACCATGTTTGTTATTGTTTCCTGGGCTAAAAAGAAAAAGACAGAGATCACTGGGAAGTCAAAATAGTCAGTATTCATCTACCTCACGTAGATGCCTCCAGTAAAAAAGACTACCACTCAAAAATCCAAAAATCACTGGGAGTCATGGACTATATTTACAAATCCTCCAGTGTTTGCTAAATCAGCATAGTTGTTTCCAGATTTCTATATGTCAATCCAAACCATGAAATATATGACATGACTGGGTCTACTGATGCTTAGGAGCCCAGCTCTGGTAAACCCTTAATTCCCTTACTGGACTCGGTCTTTTGTGGTTTATAAATAAGCCTGCCTCCATTATAGCACTTAGCAATTATTCCTCTACCTATCCCCCCTACTAGACTGCAGCTCCACGAGGGGTAGGACCCACGCCTTGCTCTCTTGTCACACATGCCACTCATCAAACATTCTGAATGAATGAGTAGATGAATGAATGATGTTGTTGACATATGACAACTTTTCAACACATGTAAACTCTGAGCTAGAATTATGTAGGTAATTAGATGATGGTGCTATCATTCAATCAACTTAAAAAGCAGCCATCACATTTCTGTTCCTGAGCATTTGTTTTGAGTACCCTAAAAAAACAGGATCAAGCAAAAATGGGTGACGTGATGTCTTTCTATGCACGTCCTTACCTACCCACCTGCCTCGTACCTAGAGAGTAGCTACTCATAAAACTGGGTAGACCTGCACATAAGCACACATAAAGGTAAACTCAGAGATGAATTTCTCGGGGACTTTGATTAAACTTAGGAGTGGTTCCTAAAAAATGAGCACAAGGCTCATTTTGTGGGGAGGCTAATCTAAGTATAGAGTGATTGGGGGCAGGGGATGGTACACACTGATAGAAGGATTCGTGGAATGAGGAGATGCGTGGAGTATTGGGGGCAGATGTCTTGGATCAGAGGTGTCCCTACAGCGCAGGGTGCCATAAATCTGGTGGCCGCTACCCATTCAAAGACCATCCACAATATTCATCTTGCTAAAGCAGGGAACTGGGTTCATCACCCTTCTTTGCATTTACCCCAAACAGTCAAATCCTTTATGTACTCACTGTGGAGTCAGCTCTGACAGTACTGTCCAGAAGAGGGGTGCCCCTTGCTGTATGTACATAGTGGAGGCCCACCCTGCTGAAGGCCACCAGAGTGAAAGATCTCTCATAAAGAAGCAGTACTGACAGGCATCCTGGGATCCTGCCTGCCAGAACCAAGACTTTGGGTTATTTATCCACTGATTATAGAGGAAAAGCCTCTTCTGAAATGTGTTTCCCAACTCCGTGAGCAGGAAAAAAAAGATCAACTCAACTAAACACTGAGAAGAAGCGGCACCGTGTTGGGCAACCTGGAACGATGTTCTCCAAGGGAAGACAGTGGCAAGGGCAAGCAGCCACTTTGAAGGCCACCACAGCCCACAGGAGATCGGGGAAGGGCCCCCACTGCTCCAGGTGCTAGAACTCCTGTCTTGCATTCACTGTCCCAGGCCAGGTGTTTGCCAGGCAGAACCAGGCAGGTGGCAAGAGGAGAAGCAGGCGGCTTCCCAGGCAAGGAAGAACCACAAGTGATGGCCCCGTTTGAACTGTTCTTTTCTTTTTTTTTTTTTTTGAGACGGAGCCTCAAGCTATCCCCCTGGGTAGAGTGCCATGGCATCACAGCTCATAGCAGCCTCCAACTCCTGGACTCAAGCGAGTCTCCTGCCTCCGCCTCCCAAGTAGCTGGGACCACAGGCGCCCGCCACAACGCCCGGCCAT
>CAUYQV010076922.1:0-11351 GCA_963574575.1 Galagoides demidoff
AAACAACAATGATGGCTGCAACCAAAAAATAGCAGGGTGTTGTGATGGGCGCCTGTGGTCCCAGCTACTTGGGAGGCTGAGGCAGGAGACTCGCTTGAGCCCAGGAGTTGGAGGTTGCTGTGAGCTGTGATGCCACAGCACCCTACCCAGGAGAACAGCTTGAGGCTCTGTCTCAAAATAAATAAATAAATGTCAAGAGTGAGACCTAATACAGAAGTTCTGCTGTTCAATCATATGCTATGACATAGTCAATATGTAAGTTAATCATAGGTTTTTTTTTTTTGAGTAATCAGAACAGACCCAGACTCCACATTTTTTTACCCAAGCAAAAAGCCTACATTTTGATAGCATTTAATAAAGACGTGCTCTTGTCAAATCCCCACAACTATGTGAAACACTGGCAGCTCACAACATAACATTTGATCACCATGCTAAACCAATGAATGAAATTATAAAAATAAGAATGTGCTTACATATTTTAGTGGGGGATTCAAAAGAGAGCTCAGACTGTTAAAAGAAATTCATTAATGAGCATTTGCAAAGTGGTGGCCAGTAGTCACATACTCACTGCTTATTATTTGTTTGAGATGAGCCGTGTTTTGTAAAAGGCAGTACAACCAGTAAGTGCTGCAATTGGCTTATTATAAACAGCTTGGCCCCTACTCTACAGCCAACTTTGTTAAATGTTTACATACTTGACCAGACTCAAGCATTTGACTTTGCAGCTTTCCTCTCTAGCCAGAATTTTCAAAATTAGAAGAGATATAAGAAATAATCTAATTCAATGGATTCATTGATGGTGGTGGGCCAATAAGGGTTGTGAACTTTTTATAAGCCCAATTTTTTTTTCAAAAGTGACTGCTATCTACATCACCATGATATCATAAAGGTTATTTTTACAGTCAAAAGTAGAACAGCCACTTCCAAGAAAGCCTGCTTAGCATCTTCCAGTAACAAACATATAATAATGTTAGATGTAACATTATCTTTTTTAAAAATATCTGCCGCTGACCAATGCAAACTTCCCTTGCAGACTGACGCTGGCTCTTAGACTCGTATCTGGAAGCACAGATCTGGAAGTGTGGCTATGGTTTCCTGATGTTCCCAAAGTTGTGCGGCTGGTAAGAGCCAAAGACGGATCCATCACCCCGCTTTTCCATGCCAAGAACAAGGTTTTTTTGCTTCATCAGAGTTGGAAGGCACTGTGTCATAAAGCTTTTCTGGAACCAGACAGAGCCCAGTAAAATTCCAGCTCAGCTGTATGACCTTGGGCAAGTTCATAAACTTCTCCAAACTACTAGCCCAGTGCCTTCCTGCTGGAGCACCTCACTTATGGGAGTCTTTGTCTCCGTCTTCTCACGCTTCCCACATGCAATTTACTACACTGACACAATGTCGCATTTAAGTCCATGGCTGATGCAATATAGAAGATGGTCAGGTGTTGGCTGATGGCACTTGCACAAAGCCAGGCCTGCTTGCTCTCTCCCTAAGACCAGACCCAGAGAGGGGCTGTGAGTCTGCAATAAAGAATGCAAACCGGCAGCCAAAATATTAATTGAAAAACAAATTAAGTCTTTACTGTCATCTCTTGGAAATGCCAGAAAAGGATTCAAAACCCACAGCAAATCTTCTTAAAATCCTCTTTCCCTATCCACACTCCTGCCCCCACTGTTGCGAGCACAGATCCTTCTTACAAGAGCCGATCCTAATGTTCTTCCCTGTTCTGAGCTCTCCCAAACCTGCTGCCCAATTCATCCGAACAATCTTTCCAGGTCATGTTTTTCTGTTCACTCTCTTTTGCTGGCCATTTTTATTTTCTTTTCAATGAGTAAGTCTCCATCTGCAATACAATCCCCATAATCTCCTACCTTCAGTAATTTCCTCCTCACTTCTTACTCTGATCTTTATGCTCCAGTCAAGATTTGGCCTCCTTAAAAGCTGATAAGGAGAGGATGATGATAGTCACATGCTAATAGTTGTCCTTTGCACGTGTTTATTTATCATATATTTATGTTACAAAAATACATTGTATTCTCAAAATCTTTAAATTCTTCCTATTGAAAAAATATAGAAAATATTATTTGCATTTCACAAAGTCAGGAACCAAATGAAGAAGAGATACAATTGATTGCCTGGGGTCATCTAAGTCATCTGAACAAGACTTGTATAAAAAGCTTCTTTATCCTTGTTCAGGGAACACCAGCCTTTGAAAATATTTCCAATAGTAAATATTTGTCAATAGTAGTTCTAATTAAGTACATACTACACTGAAGGCCCATTCTAGATGCTAGGAGATTGGAATGAATAACACAGACAAGGTCCATATTCTCATGGAGACCTTTATTGTAGGTGGGGCGGGGTGGGATAAATGAATAAGATTTCAGATAAGGATACGTGCTGTAAAGCAAATGGAGTAGAGTGATGTGATGGCCAGTAGGAGGGGTCAGTGGGCTGCTGGCTGCTTAGGTCTGTGTGGACAGGGAGGCCTTCCTGCGGAGGTGAAGGTTTGGGGTCAGATCACTACCGGAGAGAAATAGCAAGTATGAAAGTTCCAAAGAGTTGGGAGAAGGGGGCATGCTGAGGGGAAAATGAACTTAGTATATTTGTAAAAAAGAAAGAAAACCAGTGCAAGTGGAAATGTGAAATGAGGCTGGCGGTCAACACAGTAGGAAAAGTTGTCACAGTACAATTCATGTTGAGACTTATAGGCCAGGGCAAGAGCTGGAATTTATTCCAAGCGTAATTGGAAGGAATCAGAAGACTTAAGCAAGGGAGAAATATGGTCTGATTATTTTTATGAAGATAATTCTTATTGCTACACTGAAAAGGGATTTTAGGAAGGCTTCTTAGGAGGGTAATGCTGTGAGCCAAGCAAGATACGCAGATTGCTCGAGCAAAGGTAGTAGCAGAGGAGATGAGGGGAAGCAGACAGATTCAGGATATATTTTTAGGTAGAGCAAGTAAATTTTGCCAAGGATGTGAGAAAAAGAAAAGATCAAGAATTATGCTCAGGTGTTTGCATTTGGCAACTATTAATGGACAGTTGGCTATTTCTTGAGAAAGAGATTGATTCAAAATATAAACAGCGGGAAGCATCAAGGGTCTATTTTACATGTGTTGGTCTTGAGATGCCTTGACAAGGAGGTGGAGGTCTAGAATGGGAGGTCTAGAATGGCATCTGGGAATCCATGGTCACAGGTGCGTATGCTGCTTTCTCTGCCCAGAATACCATCCTCAGCATTTTCCTACTCACCCTTCACATGTCTGTTCACACATGCCTCTGTGGGCACTAGTTTCAGCACTAATCATAAAGAGAAGTGGGTAGTTTCAAGACCTCATCAAGGAGCCAAAGATCAGTGGGATGCAGTGATTGTCTGATACAAGAGTGCAAAGGTGAGCAGGTGTCAGGAGAGACTCGCTGATTCTGGCTTGTTCACAATAGTGGTGCCGTTCACTGAGGTACAGCGTGTTAAGGGGAAATAATATTTAGGGGGATAAAGGAAGAACCATAGGTTCTATTCTCACCATGTTGAAATTGAGGTATGTATGAGACCCCCATGTGGGAGTGTTGGATAGGAAGGTAGATATTGGAGTCTGCCCAGGAGAGAGGTCATTGCTGGTGTGATATTCAGATCCGTGAATTACACGGAGAGTAATAGAGGCAAGGGTAGAAATGAGACTTTGTAAGAGATGACTTAATCTAAGGAGAAGCTTAGGCCCAAGTATTGAGGAGCTTCAGTGTGTAAAGTTTAGCTAAAAGAGAATGAGACTGAAAAGGGAACTGGCCAAAAAGCATCCAGAAAAACAGACCACATAAACCAAGGGAGGGGAGAGAGCTTTTTGGAAAAGAAGGATTAGTCAACAGCATTAAGTGCCGCCAAGGAGTATCTGCCAATCATCCAGACCCATTACTCTGCCAGTACGTCACATATATTAGAGACAGGTCACGCCCGCTCACCAGAGCCAGGTGTGTGCCGCTCTTTCCACCCCCACATTCTGTGGTATCATGTTCATATCTTGAATAAGCCATGACAGGTGTATTTACACCGTGGAAATCAGCAAACACCAGATATCAAGGCTTCCTCCTTCCCACTCCTTCATCCCAGAGAGCTGGCTGCTAAACATTTATCACCACACTACTGACTAAGACTGTACAAGAGAATTACTGGGGAGCTTTTAAATGTACACATGCCTGGACTCCATTCCTGTACAGTTCTTATTTATCTGTTCTGGGGTGGGCCCTGGACAACGGTATTTTTCAAATGCTCCCTGGAATATTCAGTTATGCAGCAAGGATCAAGAATTACTGATCCATAAAAAATAAAACGACTGTGTGTTTGCTGCTTTTAAAGTGACATATTGACATCTTAGGAAGCAATAAAATAAATTAGTCAGTAGGAAATGATCCAGGATTCCAGCTAAGCAGAACTGGAAGTTACACAGGACTGAGCAGTCATGATATTAAGTTACAAGTTAGGTCAAGGAGAAGCAGGAATTAACAGGTCTAGGCAGGCATGGTTCCAAATTTTTTCACGAGTCTTTTTGCCAGAGAATAGAGCCTGAAAAAGAGGCCAACTCACAGAGAAGAGAAGAGCCCAGCTGAGTGACAAGCAGAAGCTTCCACTGGGAAACATCAGCCCACTGTCCCTGAAAGCCAGCTCAGTCCTGGGCTTTACACATGCCAATACATCCTTCTACCACTTTGGGGTCTTCTGTTACTTGCATCGAAAAGAGATCTTTCTCAGTCAGCTGGGTATGAGCCATCACCTCCATCTCTATGTTGTCTTATTATTGAGAAGAGAATCTTATGATGAAAAAAATGATACCTGCCCATGGCACAGGTGATCGATAATAACTGCAATCGTTGACCTGCAATGTCAGTGAAAGATGTTATTTGTACTTAATATTCTTATCTCCTCTGTCATTGAGTCACATATACTTTTGTCCTAAGCTGACAACATTTCCTATTGATTTATAAATAAATATCTGTGACATTTAAGTTACCTAATACAGAGGGGAGTACATACGCGATTCAGATTTTACTCTATGATGAAGCAGAAGTTTTAAAGGAAAATTAGTTGGGCTTTTTTATTTTGGAGAAATGGAGTGAGCCAGTAAATGGAGAAATCTGCACATTATTAGTGTTCCTACCTGCCTCCTACAAAATCTAAAATGTCCCATGTTCCACTGTTCTTCTAAGTAAATAATCATAGTTCACTTCAAGAGGAATGAACAAGGTAACTTAAAAGATAACTTATCCTGCTTTCAGAACTCAAGGCAATTTTGAAAGAGGCAAGTGGAAGAGAAAAGAGCCTCTTAACCAATTAGCCCAGAGGCTGCATGACACCCTTGGAATTAAAATTACCCAGACACGTGTGAAGATGCAAGTAGAGTCTCCTTTGTATCATCAAAGAGGTTCTACAACTACTGAAATGAACAAGAGGTTAACAATTTTAATAAGACAATAATAAGGTGATTAAGATTATATGGAGGTAAGTAGGACCAAAATTCCTCCAAGTGGTGGAGACTTTAATGAGGCCCAGGAATGGCTTTTTTTCGTGGTCTGCTTTTCAATTCCAACTATTCTCATGAGTAGTCTTGTATCATAAGAGAGTTTTCCAGCCATATGACTTTTCCTTTGCCTTCTTCATATGTCGTATATGTACATTTGGTTTAATTTTATAAAAGGCTGTATTAGCTAAAATCAACACACACAATGGCCTAACTTCTGCAGAAAATTTTTTTCAGAGACCAGAGTGACATGGAAAATTAATAACCTAGGCAGAAATAAGTTTCTTTTTCTAAATATTTATCAGTATTGGAGTAAGAATATTATTTTTCTAATCTTGGCTCATGATTTTTGTAATGAAATTTTATTTCTTATCACATGAGCTGCCTTTCTGATATTTTTGGTGCAAAACTGAAGTGGAAATCAATGCTTGGGTAACTTAAGCATATCCAAGATGTTTCACTGCTTATTAGACATAAGACAATTCTAAGTTCATTCTCTAACACAATGTTAAAAATGTAGATTATTTCTTGCTGCTATAAGAATGGACTGTGTTTGCAGAATTTAATCTCACTTTTACAGACACTATAATAGACTCCAGAACTTGAGGAATATAATTGCTTTGTTTTCTCTCTTGTGTGTGGTGTTTTTGTTTTTGTCTTGCAAACATTTGAGGAAGAACCTTTATGCTCTGGTAGGATTTCGTTAGATGTTTCTCAACCTTTATTTTCATTCACAGTACTAGGGAAAAAATTTTTATTTTAATCAATGAATTTAAATGAAACAATTTCAATTAATTAATGGATTAAAATTAAAATTAAATTAAATTTCTCCCTACTGATAGGAATTAATTACTAAGGACTAAGAGTTTATTTGCCCCTGATGTGAGCCCCATGGTAGGATACCAGGCCTGCACATGTCCTTTCCCTTTGTAAACTACATTTGATGTGAATCAAATATAAATTTTTTGAAAAATTTGTTGAATAGGGTTTGCTTTGGAGAGCAACCAACCCTTGTAATCTAAGATGCTTTTCACTCTCTATCCCAAGACCCACCTGCCTCTCTCCTTATAGAGGTTAAGGATCACTCATTCTAACTAAAATTACATGAAGGAAGTGGGCTCATTGCAAAGATCATAGAGAATTTCTCACAACTCAATTACTGTAAGTACACCTGGGCTTCATAGGAACTGAAAAGCGGTTAGGACCATAGTTGCCTTCATTGGCTCCTGTCTGGGCTTCCTCTAGGTGTCTTCTCCTATCTTTGTGACTCAGTCTGAGCCACCCAAATACCAGACCCTCAGAAATGCCCTGGAATTGGTAGTGTGCACCTTGTTGTTCATCTCTTATTGTTCCACTAAAAAGGGAAACACTACTGATGGGAGAGTCATCCCAAATCTTATTCCCTAGGGAATCACCTAGGGAACTTGCTAAAATAGATTCCTGTAGACTTTTATCTAAGGATAACACTCACAATGTAGAGTGCTCATTATATTTTTCAGTTTTCTTTCCTAATTTCTCATTCACTAAACTCTTTTTATTTTTTATTTTTTAAATTTCAGGATATTGGGAGTTACACATGTTTTGTTTACGTGCTTTATTTTTTGTACAGATTGAGTCCAAATAGTAAATGTGCCCTTTACCCAGATAGCATGTACTGTACCAGACAGATCACCTAGATTTTGTCTCGACCTAGACCACCATTTCTGTGGCTGAGTAGTACTCCATTGTATGCATATGCCAGATTTTATTAATCCACTCACCCATCAGTGGGCACCTGGGTTGTTTCCATGCTGTGATTGTAAATTACACTGCTATAAACATTCAAGTGCAAGTGTCCTTTTTATAAAATGACCTTTTGCCTTTGGATATATACCCAGAAGTGGGATTGCTGGATCAAATGGCAGTTTGACTTTCAGCTCTTTGAAGTATCTCCATATAATTTCCATAGAGGTTGCGCTAGTTTGCAGTTCCACCTACAGTGTATGAGTGTTCCTTTCTCTCCACATCCACACCAGCACCTGATGTTTGGGGACTTTTTGATCTGAGTCATGCTCGTTGGAGTTGGGTGATATCTCACTGTGGTTTTGATTTTGCATTCATTTTAGTGTACTACTTCTTCATAGAGATGCTATAAACAATTAACTAAGGGTGCCTTATCCTGTTGTTCTAAACTGACAACAGGACCTTCCTCCATCTGTTTTAAACAGAAAGTTCATAAATTACTGTGGAGGTGCTTCACAACTGAAAAATAAATGATGATTCTTTCCTCAGATTCTCAGTTCAGCTAGCTTTCCCACCCCCTGGGGGGTCATGATGGTAAGAGAGGGGCAGGAGGACATGGGGACCCAATGTGTAAAGGAAGATAAGAATAACTTGTGTTATAAGGCGCTTTGAAGTGGGGATAACGCACTGGAGAGAGGGTGTGATTGGAGAGAGGGAGGGTACAAGGAAGGCAGACGTATCCAAGAGAATTTCTTCTGAAGATGTGGGGTGACTCTGAATAAAGAAAAAGCATTCTTCATTTCTTCATCTCATTTGCTGGCTGCTCTCTGGAAAAACCTGCTGCACATCCGCTGTTGTCAAGAGTTAAGAGGACAGCAGGGACCTGGGGCACCCGACCTAGGAGGGCCTGAACAAAGACTGCTCCCGAATTCTCCCAGATGGGTAAACTTGTGTTGCAGTGCACCATAGAAATTAGGCTGAAGCACAAACAATCAGGCAGGTGCCAGCCCCACATCCCCAGTGTCAATGTGGAGACCCTACCGGTGGACTTTGCTGAAGGAGGCAGAAGGGGGTGTCTGTACCTCCCTGGGACTGTTTACGCCAAGATGCTGGCCACGGTCCCTAGAGGTAAACTCATGTGCTGTGGAGTAAGCCCAAACCAGCCGCAGTCCTGGTCACCATTTTCTGGTACAGGCTGCAGCAGCTGCGCAAAGCTAGCCGTGGCTGGGAAAGGAGACCATCTCACTGCACCCACACTCTTCCCCCACCCTCCCTACAGTTTGGGGTGGGACCCAGATCTATTGGATCTCTAAGGGAGAGGAACCTCAGAAGTTCAGTTCTAAACTTGATTTGTAATGATAATTGTAATAATACTTGCACTAGAATGGAAAGATTTTTCTGGATCAGACTGTTTGTCAAAAAAATATATATATACTAATTTTTAATACAAAAATGTCCAGCTATAAAACATTAAATTTTCTTAGAGCAAGCAGGAAAGGAAGCAGACAAAGGAAGTGGAGCTTCTGTTAGCAAAACAAATAGACGTTTACTCCTATACAAGCTTCTTTGCAACTGCCCAGATCACACCTGTTAAATTCCCTCTTTGTTTTTCACAGTAATGTCCATAGACGATACAATCGCACTGGATTCATTTTTAATCAAAACCCTTAAAGTGTAGATTTTCTACAAAAAAATTTCAATGGATTTTACTTGTATTAGTTTTAGTTTCTCTGAGAAATAGAAATTGTGGGGAGAGGGAAGAAACTCCCCACTCTACAATTTTGGATTAGGAGAATGTATGACAAGGAAAAACTATGTTAGGAAAAGAATGTTGTCACAAATGTCACGGGGGGCAGTGGGAGCTCCGTCTGCTTCCAGGTATTAGGGAAACAAGCCAGCCGTGGGGGAGTGAAGCATTGATCCCCGAACTTCACTCTTCAGTAGGTTCTTGGTCTTAGTGATTTGAAGAATGAATCCACGGACCACAGGTCAGTGGTAAGACAGGATTTATTTCAGAAAAGAATACAGACGTGCCAGAGCTCCTGGCAGAGAGAAAACTTGAGTCAGGAGAGAAAAGCTCTTTCTCTCTCTTTGTCTGTCTGTCTGTCTCTCTCCGGGCTCTTTGTCTAGGGATATATAAAGTTGTATGGGGTCCTAGGTAGTTATGGTAGTTACATTTACAGGGCTTGGTAGTTACATTTAGGGTGTCTGGGACATCATGTCTGGGTCATGTCTGGGTCACAAATGAATGGCTACAATCCCTTTCATTCCCAGGCCTAGGAAATGGGGCCCCCCTTCCCACTCTCCAGCCCACTGGTTCTGCTGCTTGCTGCCACTGCACCAAAACTGCCAGGCGGAGACAGCCAGTCCATGCCCCCCAGCTCCACAAGCTGGCTGGGATGCCACTTGTCCTGTATCAACTCTCTCTCTCCAAGTAGAAATTCTAACTGCTGTTAGAGAAAAAGGATGAAGACTCAATCTAACTGCTTCTTGCTGAGTCGGGCGATGATAGGAGGGGGCAGTTAGGGTTTCTCCGGAGGGAGAGTGATCCAGGGGTTCACGATAGAATCAGGTCTTGGTCTGGAACCATCTTTACTGTGTGCGGCTTGATGACATTTCTGGAAGACATAAATCTGATGAGCACATTAAAAGGCAAGGGTAGAACAGTAAGAGGAGGGGGTTAATTACCCTGTCAGGTTAGAAGAACAAAGTCAGTGATGTTTAAAAAGAAAACTAGGGTGGGCAAGGGACTTGAAGAGAAACTTCTCTGAAGAAGACAGGTGCATGACCTACAGATATATGAAAAAATGCTCACCATCCTCAATCAGAGAAATGCAAATCAAAACTACTTTGAGATATCATCTAACACCAGTGAGATTAGCCCATATCACAAAATCCCAAAATCTTAAACGCTGGCGTGGTTGTCGAGAAAAGGGAACACTCCTACACTGCTGGTGGGATTGCAAACTAATACGTTCCTTTTGGAAAGACATCTGGAGAACACTTAGAGAACTAAAAATAGACCTGCCATTTTATCCTATAATTCCTCTATTAGGTATATATCCAGAAGACCAAAAATCACACTACAATAAAGATATTTGTACCAGAATGTTCATGGCAGCCCAATTCATAATTGCTAGGTCATGGAAGAAGCCCAAGAGCCCATCGACCCACGAATGGATCAATAAATTGTGGCATATGTACACCATGGAATACTATGCAGCAATAAAGAAAGATGGAGACTTTACCTCCTTCATGTTTACATGGATGGAGCTGGAAAATATTCTTCTTAGCAAAGTATCTCAAGAATAGAAGAAAAATTATCCAATGTACTCAGCCCTACTATGAAACAATTTTAGCCCAGGAATATGGGGAGAGGGGAGATGAAAGGGAGGGAATGGGGGAGGATGGGTGGAGGGAGGGTGATTGGTGGGATCACGCTTATAGTTCATCCTATAAGGATACATGTGAATCTCTCTAAATGTAGAATATAAATGTCTTAACACAATAACTAAGAAAAGGACATGAAGGCTATGTTAACCAGTTGGATGAAAGTATTTCAAATTATATATAGAAACAGTACACTGTACCCCAATGATTAGGGTGACCAGACGTCCTAATTTTAGTGAGACAGTCCTGCTTTTCAACAATTTGTCCCGCATCCTGTGGCATTTTTAAAAAGTCCCGATTTTTGGAAAGAATGCACGAACGGGCTGAAGAACAAGAAGGGAATATGTGGTTTTCAGCGGCCATATGGCTATTTCACCAGAATATGAATTTTATATTATTTTTGTTAATTTTATAATGTTAAACTGTAATAAATAATTGCTGAGAAGTGATTATCAAGAACTGCTTATCAAAGTTTGCATTGTTGTCAGGCCCTGCCTGCCCCATCCCCTGCCCTGCCCCCGGGCCATGTTGTCCCGCCTTACAGATGTTAAAATCTAGTCACCCTACCCATGATAGTATTAATGCATACTGCTATGATTTAATAAAAAAAAAAAGATTAGCACAAACTAAATGCATTAGCTTAGGGAAACTGCATAGAGCAAAACATGGTGGAAGTCAGCACTCCCCCTTTCGCTACCATTATTGTGATTACAGGCTGTTCATCATCT
>CAUYQV010076923.1:0-61396 GCA_963574575.1 Galagoides demidoff
CTACTAGGTTTATATCCAGAAGACCAAAAATCACATTATAACAAAGATATCTGTGCCAGAATGTTTATTGCAGCCCAATTCATAATTGCTAAGTCATGGAAGAAGCCCAAGTGCCCATCAACCCATGAATGGATCAATAAATTGTGGTGTATGTACACCATGGAATATTATGCAGCCTTAAAGAAAGATGGAGACTTTGCCTCCTTCATGTTTACATGGATGGAGCTGGAACATACTCTTCTTAGCAAAGTATCTCAAGAATGGAAGAAAAAGTATCCAATGTACTCAGTCCTACTGTGAAACTAATTTATAGCTTTCATATGAAAGCTGTAACCCAATTATAGTCCAAGAATATGGGGAAAGGGTGGAGGAAGAGTAATTGGTGGGACCACACCTATGGTGCATCTTAGAAGGATACGTGTGAAACTTACTAAATGTAGAATATAGATGCTTAACACAATAACTAAGAAAATGCCATGAAGGCTATGTTAATCAGTTTGATGAAAATATTTCAAATTGTATATAAAACCAGCACATTGTACCCCATGACTGCATTAATGTACACATCTATGATTTAATTTAAAAAAATCAGATGCTAGACTATGCAGCATTTGTACTAACCTGGATGGATGTGGAACACACTATCCTTAGTGAAGCATCTCAGGAATGGAGAAGTGTGAATCCTGTGTATTCAACTTTGATATGAGGACAATTAATGACAATTAACGACATAGTGGAGCATGGGGGATGGGGAGAGCAGACAGGGGAGGAGGGAGAGGTGAGGGTAAGGAGAAAAAAAAATAATAGTGACTAATTCTCACATAAATTGGATTCGATTTTGACTTAAACATTAAATTTTACTTCAACTTGCTAATATGTTGTTTAGGATACAGGATACTGCATCCTCATTTAAAAGTGAATTATGTTTGTAATTTCCCCTTTATAGTAATATGTTTTTTTCAATTTTAATATCAGGTGTATCCAGATTAAGCAGAATGATTTTGAAGTATTTCTTCTCTTTCTATTGTCTATGAGATTTGGCATGATCTGTTTTTTAAATTATCTTTTATTTTTATTTATAAATATTAGTTGTCTATTTTTTGAGACTTGGGGAAAAATAATAAGAAGAAGTTAATTGATGACTCCATGCTGAACCTCGGAGTCAAAGCATTCTATAATAGACATACTCTTATCTGACAATGCAAATGTTACTTTCTTTGCATTACTATTATTATTATTGCTTAATACTTAAAAAAAAAACCGATACTTTGAGGACCCACTGGTGCTGACACTTTCCCAGGCAGTGGGCACGCAGATCATGATGAGGTCCTGCCCCCAGGGGGCTTCTAGGACCATGCTTGTGCGTGTACATGTAGTTCAGATAATCTTTAAGAAAACAAAGAAATAAGATAATTTCAAAAAGTGAAAAAAAAGTCACTGCAAATACAGAACAAAGTAATGAAGTTCATGGCCTAGGGTGGGAGTTGTGACCTGGGAAGGGAAGATCAGGAAGAATGCTTCCGCCAAGGCCAGCAGGGCTGCAGCCTGCAGGAAGAGAAGGCAGCAGAGCACCCTGGGGAGACAGAGCGTTCTAGGGAGAGAGTGCTTGCTCGGGCAAAGGTCCTGACACACAGCAAGCAAGGCATTTTGAGGGACATGAGACCATCTACCTGGAGGCAGGGCAGGGCAGGGTCAGAGGGCAGGGGAGGAGTTGGGTCACAGCGTGAGGCAGGTGCCATCGGAGGGTTTGGAGTAGAGGATTTGTGACTTCAAATCTTGAACTTCAGCACTAAAGGTACTGCTTAAAATATCCTTTCTTTCTTCCACATGGCCAACTCCTACACTTCTTTGAAAGGCCATCTCACATGTCTCCTCCACTAGGAAACACTGCCTGCTCCGTGCTGGTGCCCAATCTCCTGTCACGGTTCCACAGAAGTCTATACACACCTCCACTTTAAAACTTACTCTTCCTCAGGACAGGGGTTTAAGAGACTCACCAGGCTGAGGAAAGAAAAGGTGTTCTAGTCACAATCCACACACGCCCATGAGTAGACATAGGGCAAGCTTGATAAAGTCTTGTTGGATGGATGAACGGGTGGGTGGATGGACAGACAGATGGAAGGATGGGAAGGTGTACGTATCTACGAGTGGCTGGATAGATATATTGATGGAAAATCAATGGCTAGATGAATACTAGATAGATTGATGATACAGGAATGGGTGGGTGAATGAGCAATTGAGCAACTTGGGTGCATGCACACATGTGTGGGTGGACGGGGGAATGGGAGGGGAGGTTTACTGACAATGAGCCAGTCAGTGAATTAATGTATAGATCAGTGGCACTTGGCTGGAGGGGTCGGGGCAGCAGACTGCAGCGTTTGCATGCACAGTGCTCAGAACTGTTGTCTGGCCTGACTCCTGACTAGCTTCTGGATGAGGCACCATGATATTCATGTTGCAGGGCCCTAGGCTCCTCACCTTTGATGTGGGGAGAGGGGTGACTGATCTCCCACCTGCTGGGGCTCTGCCAGGCTCAGAATGACCATGAGGGCAGATCAGGGACCACATGGGCTGTGTAAAAGTCAGGCAGCCCCAAGGAGCCTGCAACAACACGTACCATTACAGAGTTCTCTTTGCCAGAAATCACCTCCAAAATGTACATCGAGGGAACATAATTTCTACATGGTTGGTTTTAAAGCCAAGTAATTAAATGGTTTTATAGTCAGTTTTTAAAACAAGCTCTTTAAGTTACGAGTATAAAGCATGTCTCTGTAATAGCCAAGTTGTTCTGTTTTGTGATTTCTATTACAATGTATTTTTTAAATTAGGCAGAAAACACATCCAGCCAGAGCTGAGGCCACTTTATTGCATTCACTTGGGCCTGGTGTGACCCAACCAACGTACAGAGACTGGGGCTCCTGAGGACCTAGTCTGTGTGGGTCCCCATGCAGGGAGCTGGCCCTGGAGGGGAATCTGACAAGGACACGATGCCCTCACTAGGATGGCGGGAAGTCTGGAGGGTGTGTGCACGTGTATGGACACATGTGGATTTGTGTGCACATATGTGGATAGGTGTGCATGTGTGTGCACGTATGCCTGTGCATGGGGACACTCAGAGGGGGGCATCTCTCTCATCCTGGACAAGGAGGGCCAATGAAGCCTCCGGATAAAGGGATTGTGATTGTCGCACCTGGTGAGCTCACTCCAGCGACAGTGGTTTGGCACCCAGGGAGGCTCCGCTCCATCCTGGAAGCCTGTCCTAGAGGCTGGAGTCCCTTCAAAGTTAGGGTGCCAGAAAATATAGGATAACTGGTTACACTGGAATTTGCAATAAATTAATAACTTTGGAGTATAAGCATGTCCCAAACATTACTAATTGTTATGTAAGTATATGATACACACACATTGTGGTCATGTGATACAAATAATTTGTTGATCATATGCAATTCAAATTAATTGTATGTCTTTTAAAATGTGTTTTTGCTGTTGTTTAATCTGGCAACCCGACGAAGGACATGAGCCTTGGAAGCAGATTCAGAGCCTGTTGGTCACCTCCAGTCAGCCGTGAGGCCAGCAGTGGCCCTTCACTGTCTTTGATGTGTGATAAACCCCACTAGGGGGAAAGTCAAGCCTGGGGGTGAACAGAGGAGCCACCTGCCCCATGGTAAAGAGGCTTCCTAGAGGTGTCCCTTGCAGGGGAATCAGAGCCTGGGAAAGTAACTGTGGAAGGAAGTTGTTTTCGTAGGTACAAAATCAGGGAGAGTGCACAGACACCTGGCAGCCCAGATGGTCTGGGGCACAGCTGTACAGCTGCCTCCTGCACAGACTGCGTCAGGGTGCCGAATGGCTGCTGCTCACCGGATCCATGACTGTACCTCCACTTAGGAAGGTGCCTTGGGTAGAAGTAGCCCCAGACACATTTCCGGGGAATGGTTTATCCCTTTATACCAGGAAAAGGGTTCCCTTTCTCTAGCCCAAGGCAGCCCGCTCCAAGGACACAGCCCTGTGTGTTCTCTGCCAAGTGCCCCTGTGCAGTTCATAGCCTGCCCAGTGGCGTGTGGTGGTCCAGATAGATGGGTGGGTCCTTGTCTCTCTTGTATTCACTGTTTGCTGCAGTATCCCTGGATCCTACAGTGGTGCCAGGTGAATCTCTGATAAATTGGCATGGAGTGCAGGAGGATGTGTGGATGAAGGAATGGATGGACGAGCAGATGGATGAATGGTGAACAGACGATGGATGGATAGATAAGAAGAGGGTGAGGAATCTATGGCCTACTAGTGGTCTTTTGATTGAATCCAAATTTTATAGAAGAAATATAGATATGCTTTAGAAATAAAAATATAAAAGAAAACCAAAAATGTATTAATACAAAAAAGAGCTTTATTAAAATAGAAGGCTGAAGGTTCCTTGCCCCTGATGGGTAGATGGAGGATGGATCAATAAATAAAAGGATGGATGGGTGGGTGAGTGGATGAATAGATGGATGGATGGGTGGGTGGATGGACGGGTAGGTACACAGTGGATAGAGGATGTATGGTGAATGGATGATAGATGAATGGATGAATGGATGGATGGATGGATAGGTGGATAGGTGGATAGGATGGATGGATAGATGGGTATATAGATGGATGGGTGGTGAATGGGTGGATAAATGGATGGAGGAATTGGTGAATGGATGGATGGGTGGGTACATGGTGGATAGAGGACGGATGGGTGAATGGGTGGGTGGATGGATGGATGGGTGGGTGGATGGGTGGGTGGATGGGTGGGTGGATGGGTGGGTGGATGGATGGATGGATGGGTGGATGGATGGGTAGGTACACGGTGGATAAAGGATGGATGGTGAATGGATGATAGATGGATGGGTGAATGGGTGAGTGGACAGATGGATGAATGGGTGGATGGATGGATGGGTAGGTGGATGGGTGGGTGGATGGATGGGTAGGTGGATGGGTGGGTGGATGGATGGGTAGGTGGACAGATGGATGTATGGCTGGATAGATGGTGAATGGGTGGATAAATGGAGGGAGGGATTGGTGAATGGATGGATGGGTGGGTGCATGGTGGATAGAGGATGAATGATGAATGGATGGAAGGATGGATTGGTGGATGAGTGAACTGCAAGTCACAGACAGCAGGGCCTAATCCAGCCAGGGCCTCACCACTGGGCACTGAGTAGCAGCTTGCAGGGGAAGTCAGTGAAAGGGTGTGGAATCAGAGGGGCCCAGTCCTCCAGAGCTGGAGCCATTTCCATAAGCAGAAATTACAAGTCATTCCTGGCAAACTATGCCAGTCTTCAAATGAACCCCCTTCTCCTAAGCTAACCCTGGAGTTATCACCACACAGAGGCCAGAGTGTCCTTTAGTTGCCAGACATGACTCATTTCACTCCAGTGAGTGGATACTTACTGCCACTGTGGGGAGGGGGCCTGGGCTGCCCTGCTGCATCTAACTTTCTCAGCTGGATCCCTGCAGGCTGGTGGTTTCCTGGAGTTCAGGCCATCAGAGGCTCTAAGGGCCAGCACAGGAGAATCACTGGGCCTGCGTGGAGGCCACTGCATAGTGCCTGCTGCCTCTCTCCTCGCTCCTGCCCACTATTCTGTCTGTCTATCATTGGGTTATTTGGACACTCTCTGAGATCCCCTTGCATTTTTATGTGTGCGGAGGTAGAGTATCAGTAAATACACTTTAATTTCTCACCAGGAACCAGGAAGACTTCTGTCTGAGGCAGCAGACCCAGCCTAGGATGCCCTGGCTCTCCCTTCAGAGACCTGCTGGCAGCTACAGGCCTACAGGTCTGGGGCCCTGAGATCCCGGTGGGACCAAAGGGAGAGGCAGAGAGGGAGCCTATGTTTAGGTGACGTCAGACTGTACTGCTGGCCATGGCTGAGGCCGTCCTCTCCTCTCCCTTCCTCCCTCCCACGACCCCCTCCTAAGTTGGAGCCATAGAAAGGGGAAAGCTATGTGCCAGGCCTTACCTAAGGTGGAGCCATAGGAGGGGGCAAGCTATGTGCCAGGCCTTCACTAGCATCTCTCTTGTCCGGAGGGTGCCTGGAGCTGGGACTAAATGGTGTGTTCGACTCACAAGCCTGCTCGGCAGGCTGGAATTTGCTGCGGCAACTGGAGGGTTCTCACTGGTGTGCCTCCTGCCTGCACACCAGGCCCTTGGATGGGAGTGGAGGCAGGAATGTGGCACTGCCTCGCAGGGGGCAGGCAGGAGGCAGGGCAGGTTGGTGCTCAGGGTTTAGGCAGAAGTTCCTGAGGGGCCAGGTAGTGGCCCACTGGGGACACTGGTAATGACTCAGGAGTAGCATTCCCTTGAGGAGATGGAGATGAACCAGACCCACCCCAGCCATGGATGCAGGAGCAGACAGCTGAGGGCACAGCCCAGGTGCCCTTCATGTAGAGAGGGAGGGTGTCCCAGACCTGCCTGGGCGAGCTGTCCCATGTTGCCTCCATGTCCCGTCCTTCTCCCCAGACCCAGCCACCTTCCTCCACCCATGTGGTCTCTCTAAAATCATCTGAGATTCCTGTTGTGTCCTGTCTGGGTGATCTCATTGTTTTCAGGACAAAACTCCAACATCCTGGCTGGTGACGCTCTACTGCTGCGGCTCCTGAGCTCTGGCCTTCGGCCCTCAGCCCTCCTCCCGCCCAGGGAGTGAGTGCAGAGCGGCCATGTCTCCTCCCTGTGTCCTCTTCTGTTCCACCATGTCCTCGATGCAGCAAATAAAAGGCAGGACCCAGAGGAGAGCCCAGAGCCTGGCACAGCGTGGGACCACCCCCTTCCCCCAAACCCCCTCCCTGGAGAAAAACCCTGTGGCTTTGCCGGTGCACACGTGGCTTCTGTCCCAATAGCGCCAAGGCAGCCTGAGGTAATGTTTAAACAAGTCAGCAGCAGGTCCGTGTGCCAGGAAGACTTCGTGTACAGACACTGAAATTGAATTTCATGTCATGCTCTTGTGTTGTGAAGGAATATTATTCACTTTTTTCAACCTTTTAAATTTTTTCCTGATCTTTGAAAGGTGTAACTGCCGCTTTTAGCCATGGAGAAATGGACCCGACATGCTGGACAATGGGTAAAAACTTGAGGGCCCCAGGGTCAAAGGGCTCACCTTCTGGGGGCCTTGGCGGCAGGTGCAATGGGTATGTTTCTGCCCCAGGTGTTCACATGAACGGATGTGTCATGAGGACGGATGGCAGAGGTCCCCCAGCACCTCCTGGGCAGGCACGGAGCCCGCACTCCCAGGGTGCTGCACGGCTGGCTACCCTAAGGGCTGATAGGGTGGGAGGAACCAACTACTAGGAGGTCCCACAACTGCCCACCATACCCACCTCCCCTCATCTCAGCTGGGACTTGAGGCCAGACCGTCCATCTCCTCGGCCCAAGCTCCTGGGATTTTCCTGACTTTCAAGCTGTAGCTTCATCACTGCCCTAGAGAACACTGAGAAGCACCAGTTACACAGCATGTTCCTTTCAAGGCACTGAGATCCCGGTTCCCACAGTCTGGGAGTCCTTGGGTAAGGACTGTCACTTCCCCTGTGTGTGTCTTTGTGTCCCACAACCCTGGTAGCAGGCAAGTGAGCACCCATTCCCAGGCGTGGGCACTGCCCTCCGTGGCAGTACAGGCCGTCCTGATTAGTTCTATGGTACCAGATGTGAGGCACCAGCCTCCTTCCTCCTCCTCTCTGGGGTCCACATGTGAGCACACGTGCGGGTGGGACAATGCCTAGAAACGCTGATGAGCCCCCAGCACCCAAGTGAATGAACAAAACCACACATCTGAACGCCCCCAGCACCCGAGCGAATGAATGAAACCACATATCTGAACGCCCCCAGCACATGAGTGAATGAATGAAACCACACATCTGAATGCCCCCAGCACACGAGTGAATGAATGAAACCACACATCTGAACGGCCCCAGCACACGAGTGAATGAATGAAAGCACACATCTGAACGACCCCAGCACACGAGTGAATGAATGAAACCACACATCTGAACGCCCCGGCACCCCAGTGCATGAATGAAACCACACATCTGGACGCCCCCAGCACCAAGTCACGCACATCACAGGAGTCACTGCCTGCAAACCTCTACCCGCCTTCTCTGCCCCCTTCCCTCTTTACTCCACAGGGCCAGGGGCTGCTTTTCTGGGCCACTCCAGGTCCCAGAGCACCGCCAGCAGCCACCCCAACCATGTTGGATGCTCACCTGTTCACTAAGTGGCTCCTTTGTTAGATCAGCTTCTGAGCTTTTCTGGTCCATACCCTTTGAGAGTCTGATGGCGTTAATGCACTGGCTGCCTAGAAAGGTCTGTGCCAGGCATGCACCTTCCCAATTCCGTCTGCATTTAAGACACGCAAGGACCTCTCCCTCTGCCCCAGGTGAAAAGGCTTCAGTTCCGGCTCCCTGATTCCTAATACAAAAGCGGGACTGATCTTCCCTAGTGTCCCAGCCCAGCATGGGACTGGAGGCAGCCCACGCTCTGAAAATGTGTTGTGCACTAATCCTGGGACAGCCTTGTTGCAGGTGCCGTTGGAGTGACCGGGAGGTGTGTGCAGGTGACCCAGGGGTGGACCGAGGGCCTTGACGGAGGTCAGTGGCCCCATAGAAATAATGAAACAGGGAAGCTTGAACCTCACAAACCTCACTAGTGTCATTTAACTGGCAGCTTGGTACCATCCACCTCATGTGTGGGGAGGGCACAGGCAGGCGGGCCAGTGGGGTAGCAGGAAGTGGTGGGCACAACTTCTAAAGACTTGTTCTCCAACAATTTCTCCTCCCAACCACAGCTAATCGCATCTTCTGAAAGCTTTTGACATTCAGTAATTTCAGAGCTGGTAAGATTTCCCCAAATTCCCTGACATTGTGAACTTGACTTGGCACATCTTGCAGTAATTAGTCTGGGGGCCCCAAGGAGATGGTCTGTGGAGAGGAGTTAGTGGGCTAATCATCTCATGATTGAAAAACAGGCCTGCCCATGATTATGGTCAAAAATTCACTGAAGCTCTCCGCCCTGAGCACAATTACCAAGTAATGAAGGAAAATAAGATGCCAGGCTGCATTAGTTAAAAATAAAATACAAAGTGCAAGGCAGAAAGCATTTGTGTGGGGGTTGAACAGACCCATCTGATCAGGCTGGTGAGAGGGGGACTGACCAGTGGTGCACAAGAGATGTGGTCACCCTGAGGGTAAGCAACAGAGCCCCTTGTCCTACGCTAAGCCCTCCTCACTGCTGAAATCCTAACCCCCAGGTCACAGGGGGGTGACTTGAACAGTTCCTGGTCCATTCCCTGGAGCCCAGACTCACCCTTGTTGTTGCACTGGTCCTGACCTTCCACTCTGGTCATTGACAAGCCAGGCCCTTGGGCTGAGGACACAGAACAGTGCATATTCTCTGTAGGCTGGGAAGCTCACAATCTACAGAAGGACAGACCTTTATAGCACTGCGGGGAGAGGGCTGGGAGGGAAGAAACCACAGGGGGTGAGCAGGAGAGTGCCCAGAAGAAGAGTGTCTAAGCCAGCAGGGAGAACCAGGAGGGCTTCCTGGAGATGGTGACACCTGCGATCAGTCTTAAAGATTAGACTTTCCCAGGGAAGGTGGTGGAGGCAGAGGGGCTGACAGCTGTGACCTGGCATTGTGAAGGGTGCAGTGCATTGCAGGAAAGCTCTCTGGGTGGTCTTGGATCAACCCAATCTCCCCACCCTCCTTCCTCCCCTGTAGTTCTCAAGTAGAACCTTAGAATGTGCTGGAAATGCAACATCCTGAGATAAGGGGGCCCTGGCGAGAACAGCTCAGCCCTAGAAATAGGATATCCCCCAGTGCCTTTGCCCAGTGAGTCATGTTGCCACAGGGCGGGCTAACTTTTGGAAGCCTTCATCTTTGGTGCAAGTAGGGTGCATGAAGTTGAGACTTTATGGACCCCGAGCAGCTCCCTGGGCCTGCCGATGAATCTCGGTCTTCTGTCATCCCTTGCTGTCTTCCTGCTCCACAGGCACCTGCCACATGTGCAGGTCTACAGGGCAGGAGAGGGGACCCTGTCTTTAGGCTTTGGGACTTCATGGTTCAGCTCTTTACATTTAGAATCACACAGTAGGCTGCTGCCTTTTATTTTCCCAGGGGAGCTTATTAAAAGAAAAAAATCAGCTCTTTCAACCCCCAATTCATAAAAGAAAGGACATTTTAATACTCCCAGAGGAGGAAAGACCCTCAAAATATGGAGCAGAGTTTCCAAGGAAAGGCCAATGGCAGGTCTCAAATGTGCCAGCACCTACCTGGAGGCCTCTTGGGAAGCCCACTTTGGGGGCATCTAGGAGGACTGCCAGGGGGCTCTAAGCAGGGCAGGAGTGGGTGGGGGCAGAGTCCCAGCAGCTGTTAGCAGCTCTGGTTTGCCATAGTGGTGGTGGGCACGGTGTGTGGTGTGTGTATGTGCTGGTTTTCGCTTCCCTCCACCCCTCTGTGGGTGTGACCCAGACAGGGTCAGTCAGGCTCCCCAGGGCAAGGCAGGGACCGTAAGCCTGGCCAGCAGTGGTCTGTACCCACAAAGGGAAGCGAAAACCACTCCCCTCCCTGCCCCAGGGCTCTGCCTGAGGCTGAAGGAAACACACACTCAGTATGCTTATCAGAATACCCATCTAGGCTTTGAACCAAGGAAAAAGGGTAAGAAAAACACAATCAAAACCAAATAAAACAAATTACAAAAAAAAAAAAAAAAAAGAACCACAACTCTATATAAAGCCAGCACAGCCAGTCTGCTCTGCTCTCTGACCCCCCATGTCCTGCCCCTGGCCCCCCGGGGAGACCTGAAGCTGCAGGGCTGGGACTGTCCCCAGAGCTCTGTGATGCAGGGACAGAAAACGACAGGTTGATTTGATTTCAAATGTAGATACTTTGTTCATCACAGATTTTGAATTAATTTTGAATGTAAAAAAATAGTGCCTTAAGATAAGATTAATCTTCATTACTGTGGTTTGGGCACCTCACTCCCCTCTCCCTGATGCTGGCTCTGCCTCTGTCTCCCCTCTCTGAACACTCATGGTACACCTGTGAGAGGGCTGCCGTCAGAACTAGAGCTCCATTTATCCCCAGGCCCTCGCCTCTGGGTAGGCACAGAGCAATTAGGAAGAGAACAGAGCCAACAGAAACTGTCCCTGGTTTAGAACTCACAGTGTATAAGGCTAAAAGGGTTTAACTAATTTATTCCTACAAAACCCTGGGAGGCAAGGATTGTTACTCCCATTGAAAAGGACAGATAACAGAGTTTAGAAAGCCAAGTATCTGGGCCCAAGTTCTCACGGCAAGAAAGTGTGGAGTCTGACTTCCAGGCCCGTGCCCTTAGCCCAGCGGTTCTCAACCTTCCTAATGCCACAGCCCTTTAATACAGTTCCTGTGGCTTGCGACCCACAGGTTGAAAGCCGCTGCCTTAGCCCTTCACCACCCCCCTGGAAATCCGAATGTTAGCACTTTTAGTGCCTGAGACCCATGCTTAGCCCTGCTGTCCCTCCCAGGCCTGGCACAGCAGTTATTTGATAAACAGTTTGGGGAAGGATGACCAGTGCTCAGCTGGGGCATTATCCTGGTCCTCTGTGTGCTCACATGTGACTGTCTCCCTTTGAGTGGAGGCTCCCTGAGGGTCAGAGTGCTACAGATCCTGCCCCAGCCTTAGGCAGAATCTGGCACAGGCCAGAGGCTCAGCAGAGGCTGCGGAACAGGCTGCAGGCTGGTCCCCTGAGGAAGTGAGCCTGTGGGCACAGACACCAGTGGGTATGGGCAATCTGCAGGTCAACACAGAAGCCAGTGTCAGGCCGCAGTCCATCACACTGCCAGCAGGCACCTCTGAGTGCTGGCTGCTCCTGGTGCCCCGTCCCTGCCTACCCAGCATCTTGAACGGCATCTTCCACAGAGCCCCTCGGGTTGCTGACTTTCCCCATCTGGTCAGGAGAGATGTAGGCAAGCATTCATCTGTTGTTTCTGAGTGACCACTACACATCAGGTACTGTCCTGGTCAGTGGGGGCTTGGAAAATAAATGGCAGAGATGGCTCCTGACGTGCAGAGTTTGAGTTCTGTATCAGTGAACGGGGCCATGATAAGAACAAGGGTGTTTCAGGTGATTACAGAGCCATAAAAATGACTAAATCATGTGACGTGGTCCGCAGTCAGAGCAGTCTTCTCAGAGGAGAGGCACGGAGCCTACCATTTCAGTTTCCTGCTGGCCCCACTTCTGTCTGCCAGGAGGGTGTCCTGCCAGGGGGACATGGTGGGTGGGCAGTGACAGAGGGCAATTCCATGTAAATGTCCACCTCCCACCCATACAGGAGAGGTTTCCCCAGGGGCTCCCTGCGGGATTCAGTGCTGACCAGGGGACCCTGGACAGGCTCCCGTCCTTTCTCTCACTGCTCACTGCCTCGCTGCCTCCCTACCCCCATCCCCGGGAATCACCTCCTACACAAGCTACTTGCCCTTGGATCTTCATTTTAGGGTCTATTTCTGTGAGAATCCAAACCAAAGGATGGGATAACCCCAAAACTATCAGGGCCAACCTTGGACTGTGTGACTTTGGAGATGCTACGAATCTCTGTGGTGGTGGAGATAGCCCTGGGGGGCTGAGGGCACTCAGCTCTGTGGCTTGCCCTCAGCCAGGTAATCTTGGAAACGTGACTTTGGTTTCAACACTTGACTCCTAATCAGCAGGACAAATATGGTATCTACGCAGCTCAGAGATCCCCAAGGAGAGAGGAGAAGTGACTTTGTCTGCGCCTCTGACAAAATTGTTATTCATTCTTGACACACAGGCTGTTGCAAGGAGGAGGTGAGCTCACCCACATACTGCTGGGCGCCCGGTGAGCACTCAACACCTGAGCAGGCTGGGCAGGAGGTCACAGCAGGACTGCAAGACGGGTTCAGGGAGGAAGAGTGACATGGGTTGGATGCAGGTGGAGAGACAAGCTGTCAGATAAGAGCTCTCCACTGTGACCTGTCCACCTCACAAGGCTCCTGACGTGCAGAGCATGGGCCTCCAGGTCAGAGCAAGTCTGTGTGGAGTAGCCATCCCAGACCCAAAAATGTAAACACTAGACACAGGATTTCTTTATTATGGAAAAGCCAACAAGAGATGAATAATAAACCCAGAACCGCCAAAAGATCAGTTTCAAAGACAGGAACCTGCAGCTTTATGGCATAAGTCTACAGCCAGACTATAAAGTCAATGAAAATACTAAAAGTCAACATCCATCAGCAGGGTTTTATGTCAGTAAACAGGTGGCAGAAAAATTGATCCCGGTCTTGGGCCTCTCTGGCTCTAAGCTAAATGCTCACAGTGAAATAACTTCAAAGGAAAAGCTGAATCTGAAGTGTATGACTCACAAGTTGCCAAATACAAAAATAGCTGTACCCCCTCCCCCGTTTCTTCAGGAATGAAGTCAAGGGACCCTGCAGCATTTTGAGTGCAGACGCTGGTAGCTCTAATCACGTGTCCACGGATGCTATCCTTGGGGTCACCTACCACAGCTTCACCCATTTCCAAACAGCATCTCCACGTGTACCCTGCTCTACAGGAGGCAGACAGTGCAGACCCTGAGGGGGCAAGTCCAGCCAGAACCCACCAGGTGGCCCTTGGGGCACAGGACACACCCCTGTTCTGGAGGTAGTGTGGGAGCCTGATGCCTGAGGGGGGAGCTCTGGAAGCTACTGAAAGGAGCAGGTGAACCCTTTGTGTCTGGAAGGGTTCATTCCCAGCAAAAAGCCAAGAGCAAGAAGTCGGAAGGAGAAGCTAGAATGCTATGGAATTGTTTCAACAGTTGAATTAAAACTGCTGGAGTCTCAAGGCCACAGAGACAATCATTTAATAAATATTGAAAAAACGCAATGCACAGTCAAATGGATTTGAATTGATATTCTCCGTCACTAAAAGAAAACTCAAGCCTCTATTCTCAAACAGGTCATAAAGAGCAAATTGTTATTTAAAGCAGCTCATCACAGCAGTAACTCTCCTGCAGCTCACCTTTAGAGAGTTGGAAGGGAAGATCCTCCCATCCAAGGCATTGAAAGTCAGTTTTCAAAAGTGAATTATTATCAAGAAGGGATGGTTCATGGGAATGGAAGTGTATTCACTCAAATGTAATAGCCTGGAACTAAAGGAAGCCCCATTCCCACACTCGCACCTGGGCCAGAGTGTTCAGAGCGTTGCTTCTCGGTACCCAGCACACCTCTCTCCGGCCCAAGTGCCCCCAACATTCTGGAGGTTCTCCTGAACCCCACGTGGCTCCCATGCATGGCCTCTCAGCAGCTGTGGCTTCACTAGTACAGGGCCCAGAGCATCCCCTCCAGACTGCCTTATTGGATGAGGGCTCCTGGGTTTCATGGGTTGTTCTCCGCTGGTCACCTGTGGTCAGCAGCTTCCACCTAAGAGGGGCTCGGTAGTCCTGCAGTGCCCCCACCCCAACCCCAGACCAGTCCTGAGCAGCATGTGTGTTTGATAGATGTGTGGGAAGTGGAACTGAATAGATGTGAAACCACAAGTTATCCCAGAAAGTCTACCTGGGTGGACATCCAATTTCTAGCCACGTGGTAGATTAAATAACACACAAATCCTTCCCATGAGAAACAGCAACAAAGCTTGATTAACTATATCTTAAAATATTTTAAAGTGAAAGAAGTTGAACTAGCAAGAAAGTAGGATGTTTAAAGGCCAAAACTCAAAGGAGTTGTGGAAATCCAGAGACGTGAGCCAGCCCTGAGCCAGCATCCCCTCTACACAGCTGCCACACCCTACAGTAGGTGGAAGATAGTTGCCCCATCCTCCTCTTCTTCTTCAATGATAGAACTCTCAATGTTCAGCTGGATACACAGCTGTACAGAATAGAGACTACACTTCCTGGCCTTCCCTGAAGCTCAGGGCGGCCATATTGCCAAGTTTGACCCAGGAAAATGAGCACCAAGTTCTGTGCAAAGCAACTGGGAAGTGTTCTTAAAATGACAGCACACTTTTCCTTACCTCTTTTCGTCCTTGTGAATAACTGGGATATGTGGACAATGGCTGGCATTGCTGCAGCCACTCTAGACCTGTTGGAAATAGAAGCCACACAGAGTAAAGTATAAAGAAGCCTGGATCCCTCACTCTGAGGGATGTCAAACCAGTCCTGCACTGACCAACTTCAGAGAAGTTAGCTTCTGTTTTGAAGAAATCATTACGGTTTGGGGTTTTACATTATTCATGGATGAAATGAGTCTCAATTCGTCTAGAGAAACTGGACCTCTGTTTTGATGGCTGCAAGGGTTTGGGAGTCAGGGGGCAAATCCAGGGAGGGAAACCCATTATAAAGTCCTCTGCCTAAAGCCTATGTTAAGAGTCAATAAATTTTTATTTATTAAAAATAAAATGATCTCTCAAATATTTGTTCCTTTTAGGCAGCCTTCTTTTAGCTCTATGTGTGGTCTCAAAATACCAGGCTGAGAACTAACTGTACTGTAATCCTGGGGTGCTGCTC
This sequence comes from Galagoides demidoff, assembly GCA_963574575.1. Lineage (NCBI taxonomy): Eukaryota > Metazoa > Chordata > Mammalia > Primates > Galagidae > Galagoides > Galagoides demidoff. Next base: position 15,488 of record CAUYQV010076923.1, read on the forward strand.
CTGGGCATGGCCCAGGCCTCACACGGTTCCTGTGCACAAGGTTTCAGCAAACATGACTCACTATTAGACATGACGGAGTATGCTGAGAAATGAAGCTCTAGAAGTGAGAACCACAGAAACAACAGAAAGAGGAATTAATTAGGCTCTTAAAGAGTTTAAATATTAGAATTATTAGATAAAGATAATTATGTTCAACATGTTTAAAGAAATCAGAGATGTGAATAAAATAGGAATGGGAACCAAAAGACTATAAAGTAAACAGATTCGAAAAAGAACCCAATATTATTTCTAAAAATTAAAGATATAGTAATTAAGGCTGAAAAAAAGGAAGCTAGAGAGAATTATTGAGTTCTAGGATACAGTTTGAAGACATACCCAATAATTACAGAACAGAAAACAAAAGGATGTGTGAGGAAGAGGGGCCGTGAGAGAGAACATTGTTAGAGAGATAAAAGTTGCTAATATAATGATAAAAGGTTAAATTTACAAGAAAGCTATAACAACACATAGCATTTTAGTCTTGTGTGCTCTTAAATTATAGCCTCAAAATAAATCAAGAGTTGACAGAACTACAAGCAGAAAAAAATTGACAAATCTTCTATTCAATATAAAAATTTAGGCTCAGAGCCCATATTTCAGTTGTTAGGGTGCCAGCAACATACACAGAGGCTGGAGAGTTCAAACCCAGCCTGGGCCAGCTAAATAATGACAACTACAAAAAAAAAAAAAAAAAAAAACCCAGGTACTGTGGCAGATGCCTATAGTCCCAGCTACTAGGGAGGCTGAGAGAAGAGAATCACTGAAGCCCAAGAGTTGGAGGTTGCTGTGAGCTGTGATGCCACAGCTACTGAGGGCAACATAATGAGACTCTGTCTCAAAAAAAAAAAACAAAAAAAAACCCCCCCAAAAATCCTCTTTCAGCAATTCATGGTCAAGTGGACAAAAACGCATGAGAATATAGAAGATTTGAACAGTCTCAATGAGTTTGACTTGTGAATATTTGATTCAATGGTATATTGGGGGCTTCTGACCAACTGAGAACACACTGGGACATTCGTGATAACACAGGACACACCATGTCAGAACGCAAGGTTCTGCTGATTTCAAAGGACGTGTATCACACCTGCCACCATGTTGCAGATATGGATAACAGCCTCCTAATTCCTAGAACCCGTGATTTGTCAGCTCACGGCAGATGTGCCTAAGCCAAGGCTGGTGAGACCGGTGGTTATCCTGGGTCATCCAAGTGTCCTGATAACATCACAACAGTCTTTGTAAGCAGAGGAAAAGCTGGTCAGAGAAGATGTGATGGTAGAAGCAGGGGCTGAAGTCACAGAGGCATTGAAGACCCTGGGCTTTCAACATGGGGAAAGGGCCCCAACCCAATGAATGAAACTTCTGAGACTGGAAAAGGCAGGAAACCAATTCCGAGGGTGCATGGCCGTGGGGTCAACTAGATTTCAGCCTAAGACACTGATTTTGGACATGAGACTTCCAGAGTGGTCAGATCATAAATGTGTGTTGTTTCAGGCCACTGAGCTTGTGGTCATTTGTGCCAGCAGCCAAGGGGAAACTGTAGCCTTCAATTAGTCAGACACCGAGAAGGCAGGTTATATAAGACCCTCAGGTGTTTGTTTAAACACTGGGGAGCCTCCACCCCACTCTTAGTGAAGTCTGAGCTCTGCAGCAAAGATCCTGCCTGCTCCACGCCCAGACCCCCTGCCCTGCCTTTCACCTCCCATAGCTCTTCCTCAGTGATGCTCTTCCAGGAGACATAAGGAAGCAGATCCTGCCCCAGGGCTGTGCCAGAGTCACAGTGACAGATGCCAGGATGCAACCAGACCACAGGAGATGTGTGCAATTTGCAGGGCAGAGGGTGGTCAAGGGATTTGTGGCCTTAGGGAGATCAGGCAGAGCTGGCTTCTCGGCCCAGTGAGGGGCCTGGGGTTATCCAGCTTCCCTTTGAAGGCCCTAGCAGCCACCTGTCTCTGTCTGGCAGCCCCTTCTCTGTCCCCCAGGATCAACATCTAAGTGGAGGGCAGCAGGCTGGAGTGCAGATGGTGTTATTTCTGAGGTTACCACAGAAGCATTTGTGCTAAGCACCTGGTAGGTGGCTGGCTGTCCCTTAGATACTCATGTTTGCTCCAGGGGAGGCCACACCAACCTGCACCCAGCCTCAGCTGACTTGGGGGGCCAAGGAGCTAAAGGACAAGGTGTATATTCTTATATTCTGGAGTGGGATGACTCCATTTGGTGATTCCAGGGCCATGCAGACCTTAGGCGAGCAGTGAGAATGTCTCTGCAGAAGGGAGGCCTTGCCCCTCTTGACTTAACAGCCCTTGTGTTGCTGGAGGAAGGGCCTCAACAAGGCTCCACTTGTGCACGCGACCTCTTGTTACTCCTCTGCTCCCAGGCTGGCTCTCTCAAGAGCCCTTGCTGTGATCGTGCCACTTGCAAAAGCGTCAGTCAGTACTGTGTAACAGCAAACCACAGGCAGGCTGCGGCCAAGGGAAGCCCCTCACTATGCTGTGAGGGTTTCACGGGGGCAGCAGTGACACGTCAACTATAGGTCACTGAGAGCTCAACATGAGCACCACCTAGAGGGAATGCAGCCCCCACCTTCACCCCCATCACATTACCATGGACTTACTATGGCATTCAGACTCCACTTTGAGATTTTAAGAATATTATGTCTATTAGAAAACTGAAACCACTACATAAAATTTTCATGGGCAAAGCTTGACAAGAAGAACATTTCTATGCCAGGACAGCACAAGTGAGGGGCATATTAACACCTACCTGCCTTTTAACATTTACCTCTCTTCCTATGACCTTCCCTGTATCTCTTCACACAGCCTGCCTGCACCCTGCACAGTAGGTGCTTCCTTTGCACATCCATCCTCTCATCCTTCCATCCATCCACCCACTATCCATCATCCATCCATCCATCCATGCATCTATCCATCCATCCATCCACCATCCATCCATCCACGCATCTATCCACCCATCCACCCACACTCACCTGTCCATCTATCCACCCATCCACCATACATTCACCCATCCATCCGTCCATCCATCCATCCATCCATCCACCCATCTACCCATCCACCCATCCAGCTATCCATCCATCCATCCATCCACCCATCAGTCCACTTAACCACCCAGCTATCCATCCTTCGATCCATCCATCTATTCATCCACCCACCCAATCTTGTTGCACACTGAGCTTGTGCCAGGCTTATATGCTTGTGCATACAATCACACTAGTGGGAGGGGAGAACTGATCAACTCTTACATCAATGGGGGAGGGGGATATGAAGATGGTGACTCCCACATTAGATTATGGGTCCCCACATTGTTTTGGTTGCAAGGTAAGCCTCTTAGGAACCTCTCCCTCTCAGAAGCACAGAACCATGTCTGAGGGGATTGAACAGCATGTCCATGGCAGCCTCAGATGAAGATGCTGCAGATGTTCCTTCTGGACCATAACAGAAACCAACTGAACCAAGAACAAGGACAATGCTGAACTTTACCTACGCTTTGTGTTCCTGGAAACAGCAACAGTTAAATCCCCCCACCCTCCCTTCTATGTTCTGGATAAAAGCTTCCTGCAGAGAAGCACTTGGACTTGCACCTCATGGACGACCCCACTCTGTCTCCCAGGTGATTAGTGTGGTTGTCTTTCCCACTGCCTGCTGGATGCTGATCTACTAACCCAACCAAACTCCAGTTAGGGTACTGTCCTCCCCACAGGGAAGGAGGCCACCCTGCTTCACAGCCTCCTGAGAATCAACTAACCACAGGGTGGATGCAGCTCTCACTTGCAGGCACCAGTCCATCAACGAAAGCCCCTTCCTGCCTGACCTTCCAGCTGCTTACAGATCTCACATCAGTGCTCCCCGTGGCAGTAGCCCCTCCCCCATGACATAGCCCCAGCTCAGCAGTAGCCCCCATCACTCTAGCCCCTCCCCTAAGACACTAGCCTCTCCCCCACTACAAAAATCTTTTTCAAATCAAGTCCTTCCTTACCTAGGTCTGGGAGGACTTATTCTTTGTTTGACAGAGGAAACCAGCCCCAGGCACAGTGTGGTGCCACTCTCACCATCTCGCACTGTCTCAGGCTTCATATGGTCTCTTGTTTAGCTGTTTCCAGCTTCCTGGAGCTGAGCCCTAACTCTTCTCATATCCCCAGGGTGTACTGCTTCAGGGACCTCATCATCTGCATGAGGCTGCTGTGGGACCCTTTCACTGAGGGCTGCTCAGCCTTCTCACTGAGAGCTGGCCAAGGACCCGTCCAGGCCTCAGGTCCCAGGGGATTAAAGGTGAGAGACCTCAGCACAGTGTAGACGCAGAGCAGGTGCCCAGCAGATGGAACAGAGCCCCAGGCACGCCATGGGGAAACCTCACCTCTGTCCAGCCAAGAGGTGCTGATGCAAACACATCTCTTAACTGATTTCCAGAAGAATGTGGGTTCCTCCTAGAACATCCTTTTCAAATTACATTAAAAGAAATTAACAAGCATGTCTGAAGGGACTGGAAATGGGTTTCAGCACAAAGGGAGAGAAAATTTGGAAGAACAGTTTCTTCTAGCCCAATTTGACTCATAATTGAGTATCTTTTGAGCCTGCTAATTAAACAGCATTTTCCCCGAGTCAAAGAACTGAGTCTTGGCACCGGAAGGGCACTTTGCAGACAGAATCTGACATGCAGGTCTAGCGAGTCCCTATAAAAAGCAACATGAGTCAAAGGCACACCATCTGCACTTCACCAGAAAATGAAGCTCTCCTTGCAGACAGGGGCTGTTAACCACACCGTCTACTACGCCAACTGCGCTGGCCATTACGAATCCCCCCGGAATCCTTCAAATTCTCTTCCCTGTTTCTGAACATCCTGCATTGCACACATCTACACAAGGTTCACAGATCTATTCTATGGTATACTTATTTCTGCCTAACCCTTTGTGGAGTTGTTTGATGTCTCCCAATAGCAACAGACACCAGATCAAAATATGCAATGGCGACTGCGTCACATCTACGAGGATGAGTGCCGCCTCGTGCCAATTAAAACCATACTGGGTGGCTGTGGGGTGCTGCAGTAGTAACACAAGATGGGGAGATGCAAAAGGGCAGTGTCAGGCACGCTCGCATTCCCCACAGGGCCAGGGGTATGCAGATGCTAGACCCAGCAAGTACCCCACCAAGGGTAGAGTCTGCTGGGCTTGTCCACTGTAGGGCTGGCACCTGGCGAGTGCTTGGGAAACATATTCAAGGGTCTCAACACTAGAGTCACACAGATCCACTACCTCTACCCAGACTCATGGCCACAAATCTGGACTCAACACTTAGTAGGTGTTGGAGTTTGTGTCAAGCTGCTTGTGCACAGGGCAAAAGAAGATATGTCTGGGCTTTGCCCTCACCTCCTGCCACATAGCTCCTAAGACCTTGGGGCCTCCAGAGTTACCCCGTCTTTTGTATGGTAATGCAATGACTGATGTGTGGGGTGTCCTTAGACACCCAACAAGACCAAGAAAGGATTAGAACTTTGAAGCTTTGAGCCACAACCCCAACTCTGGGGAAGGGAGAGGGTGGAGTGAGCTAATCGCTAATGGCCAGCAAGGTCCTGCCTATACTTACTTCACTTCTCCTTTTGCCCACACACCTTGGCCAGCAGGCAGCATGCCCAGGCAAGAGCAGACCCCATGGTCCACTTGAAGCCCTGGGTGGGCCTTCTCCCCTCCCTAGCTCTGTCCTGTTTATGCTGGGGTGGGCTTGATGTGGGACCTCTGTGACACCCTGAAATGATGATTTGGAGAGCAACAGAGTTGGTGAACATGTGGGGATGTTGGAGGGTGGCTGGTTCCCCTGGAGAGGTATAGCAGCCCTGTGCCCCTCCCTGCGTCATGCCCTGTGCATCTCTTACGTGTGGCTGTTCCTGAGTTGTACACTTTATAAGAAACCAGTGACAGTAAGTAAATTGCCCTTCAAGTTCTGGGTAGCAAGTTCTTGAACATGGGGAGGATGCTGTGGGAACCCCGGATAGGTACCTAGTCAGTCAGAAGCACCAGTGACACCTGGGCCTGCAGCCAGCATCTGCAGTGGGGGTGGTCATGCAGGTCTGAGGCCCTCGGGCCTGTGGGATCTGATACCAACTCCAGGCAGACGGAGTCAGAACTGAGCTGAGCAGACACCTGCTGCTTGGGAGAGGCTGAGAAAGCAGGGTTGGGAGAGACATTCTGTTGTTATAAGTGTTGAGAGTAAAGACAGTTCATGTGCCCTCTGTTAAAGCTCAGAACAGCTCAGTGCAGTTGCCACTGCTATTATGGTGCTAATTTTGCAGAGGAGGAAACTGAGGCTCCCAGGCACTGTGGCCTGGTGATGTGAAGGCAGATGCCATCCTCCTGGCCACACACTTGGAACTCTTTTGTTCCCCCTCCCCACTCATGTGGAGCTGGTGTTGAACACAAAGGGCTCTAGACACCCAGATGGGGGATTTCCTAAATTAGGGATGGAGGAGAAGCAGAGAGGGCAGCAGACCCAGAGCCTAGGACCCAGGACACAGCCCTGGGTGGCCTGTTTGCAGTGGGCCCATGCTATGGACCTCTGACGTCAAGCCCACCCCAGCATAGGCAGGACAGAGCTGGGGAGGGGAGAAGGGCTACCCGGGGCTTCAAGTGAACCATGGAGTCTGCTCTTGCCTGGGCACGCTGCCTGCTGGCCAAGGTGTGTGGGCAAAGGGAGAAGGGAAGACCACCCTCACTCTGTAATTTCTGAAAAAGGTTTCCCATCGACTTCCCGCTCAGCCAAGTGCAGACACTGCCGCAGGTACATGCTGTCATGACAGAGGACCCCACAGCAGCTCCCAGTGAGCTGAGGGTACTCATCTTACACACGGGGGCACGGAGGCTCTGGCCAGAGCACTTCCCTGAGGAAAAAGCCCTCCACAACCCATCCTGTCAGTCTCTGTGCACCTTCCACTTATTTCCCTAGAGATGAGGGACACTTTGAGGGCAGGATTTGAGAGTTTTCATTTTGGTATCACCAGATCTTAGCCTGGGTCCGGCAGGCAGACATGCTTATGAGATGCTGAATAAGTGAACTGCCTAAAACAGGGTCTGAGCAGGGACTTTCAGGCTGGACTCCAATAAATGCCCAGGTGGTCTCTATGCCCCATGACAAGAGCACTTGGTTTATGGGTTACGCGAGTCTCCAAGTGGCGTCTACGGAGGCTCCCGGGAGGGGCAGAGGGATGACTGCAATTGACAAGTCTAACCATAATGACAATATTATTCATTTAAAATTGGGCAATTTCTGTTACATGTGTCAGCTCTGATGCTCCTGTGCTCATTGGCAAGTGGCATCCCTGCCTCTAACTGCCAACATCCTGCTCTCCTTTACCCACCCAGGGCACTAACCGTGTGGGCACCACCAACATTTGGCTAGGTTTCAGCTGGGCTCCGAACAGCAGTGGTGTCACCCAGAACACAGCAGTCACTGAGGCTTGGCCAGGTGTGATGATGACTTGGAGGGTGAGACAGTGGAGGGAAGGAGGACCTTGGAAGGGGACCAGGACACCTGCATCCCTTTGGGCTCCACCTAGACAAGGAGTCCATGTACTAGGACATCAGTAGGTGTTTTGCTTTTTGGTTGCAGGTACCTGTGGCAGACTGGCTCCCAGTGACACCTGCAACAATACCTCCCACCCCACCTGCCCTGCTCCCCAACTAAAAATGGAGTCTGTTTCTATGCTGGTCTGATTCTATCGTCCTGATTCTATGCTGGTCTTAGTGACTTCCTGGGCCAAAGGGCTGTTGCAGAGGGATGTTCCAGGATTCTGGGGCTGGGTCACTCCCAAGGAACCTTATAATTCTACCTGAGCCTTTCCAGATGGATGCTCAGAAATCTCCCTCTTAGAACCCAGATACCAAGTTACATTCAGGGGTCACACATAGATGTGGGGGGCCCCAGGTGAGCTCCAGGTGAGCCCCTACACCAGCCACAGGAGTGATCAACCTGGAATGACCACCCCAGTCAAACCTTCCAATAACAGCAGCCCAAGCCAACTTCTGACCAGACCCTAAGCCAGAGCCTCTTGGCTGGGCTCCATAAACCCATAGGTTGTGTGGGTTGAGACAGTAATGCATTTGTGCTTTGTTATATAGTCGTAGCTAACCCAAGCAGCCCTCACTGGCATTTACCTCTAAGCAGAGGCATTATTAGCATTAACCCTATACCTTCTGTGAGCCCCGCATTCTGTCTGGTGATTTGTCTTTATTCATTCAACAATCTTCATAATATTATGAAATAGAGACTACATTTTAGGAAGGATAGTCTAGGTTTGCTGCAAATTCACCTCAAAGTCCCAGCAACCCACCACCAGAAAGTGTCTGTCTCACCCTGTTTGTTTAGAGTGGGTTGACAGATGTTCTGCCTGCCGCCCCCCCCCCACCCCGCCCTGACCATTCTGGGATCCAGGGTAACAGGCTCTGTGGTCTGAAGCCCTTGGCCTTCTCAGTTGTTGAAATGAGGACAGATCTGCACGTGGGCTTCTCAGGGTACTAGCCTGGAAGTGACTTTCATCATTTCCCTCCACCCCATGTCAAGGGCAGAACAAGCCACGTGGCCGGGAGGCACCTGTGGCTTAAAGGAGTAAGGCACCGCTCCCATATGCTGGAGGTGGTGGGTTCAAACCAGCCCCAGCCAAAAACTGCAAAAAAAAAAAAAAAAAAGCCACATGGCCATGCCTACAGTTGTTTGTGTAGCTGGAAAGAAAGGAGAAGTGGATGCTGGTGAGAGCTAGGAATGTCTTCCACTGGTTATCGCTGCCCCCCCCCCCCAACTTTTTACAAATGAGGACACTCAGCTCACTGCTGTAGTCACAGGGCTGCAGGTGAGTTGTAGAACTGGCTTGGTTGCCTCCAGACACATCAGTATGTCCCCATGTAGCCTGCACATTTTTTTTTTAAAGCACAGCAGCTGTGGATGAAAGTGGGTAGCTGGTGGAGCCCACAAAAATAAGGAACAGCAAAGGCTGCTGCAAACAACAGAGGTCTGAATGACATGAAAGGGGCTTTGTCGAGAGCACGAGGCCTGGACCAGAAGCATATCTTTTCAACTATGAAGAAGGGAAGCCTGGGCTGCACGCGGAGCTTAAAAGCCTCTGGAATGAAAGCCTCACCTCCTCCCAGTTGCCCTGCCGATTTAAACAGGGGATTTTTTTTTTCATCCACAACCTGCTGGGATTTTCTGTTGGCCAGCTGAAATGGCCCCACATAATCCTTTGAGGAGGTCCTGAATGTCCCCTGGAGGCTGACACACAAGCACAGAGAGGCGTAATCTCAGATAAACACACCCGCAACAGAGGGAAGGGCAGCTGAGTGTGCCAGAAACCATGCCTCCTGCGGGGGTGCCCTCAACAGCCGGCTGCTGGTGGAGGCCCCCACCAGGCTCCATTGGTGCCGTGGGGAGTTTTAGAAAGTTTCTGCAGGGCCCCAGGGGGTGCTGGGGAAGGGTCAAAGCTGACACTCTCCCCTCCTGGGCTGGAATTCCAAAGCCATGCTGGTAAGAGCCTAAGAGAGGTGTGGAGGCTAACCCCGCAGGTGCCAGTCCTGCAGCTGGGGCCCAAGTGAGGATGACTGTTGGCTCTTCCAAGGCCACAAGCACAGATTCCCATTTAGTTAGGTCAGGCTGACCTGGACCCTCCCCCCCCCGTCTGTGGGCACCACCCCTCCCCTCAAGGCCCCTCTAAGCACCCCTATCCAGCCCAGATAGCCTGATGGAGCTGGGGGGACACCAGCCTTACAGGACTACAGGCCTGGTTCTGGTCCTAACCCCGCCCCCTGTCATGGGCCTCCAGCTAGATGGCCAGGCTCTGCGTACACCGGCTACAAAATGCTGAACTGATAGGATTGTTGAAATGCCTGTTCAAAAGGAAACAGGAGACTGGAAGGAGGGAAGAAGAAGCTTTGGAAGGGGTAGGAAGGGCGGGCCTCCTCCATCCTTGTGTTCGAGGCTCTGTGAGGGTCAGTGTCCCCAACAGAAAGGATGTGGACGTGGATACAACATAGTGTGCTGTGAGGAGTGCAAATCACTTCCTGATTTAAATCTGCCAGCAATCCTGCCAAGAAGATATTTTCTATATTTTGAAGGCAAGAAAGCTCATCTTTATACAAATATGGTGGTGTTCTGGTTTTCTTTTCTTTTCTTCTTCTTCTTTTTTTTTTTTTTGTACTTTTAGAGATAGGGTCTCACTCTATTGCCCAGGCTGGAGTACAGTGGTGTCATCATAGCTCACTCCAGTCTCAAACTCCTGGGCTCAAACACTCCTCCTGCTTCAACTTCCTGAGTAGCTGGGACTACAGGGGTGAGCCACTATATCTGCTAATTTTTAATTTTTTTTTTCTGTAGAGATGAAGTCTCACCTACATTACCCAGGCTGGTCTCAAACTCCCAGGCTCAAGCAAGCTTCCCACCTGGCCCCCCAAAGTGCTGGGATTACAGTTGTGAGCCACCACACCCAGCCCTGTATGGCTTTTCTATTGCTTCTATGACATAGGACCACAAACTTAGAGGCAACATAAGACAAATTTATCCTCTTATAATTTAGAAGCCAGAGTCTGGCATAGGTCTCCCTGGGCTAATATCCAGGTGTTGGCAGGGCTGGTTCCTTCTGAAGACTCCAGGGAGAAGAAGCCTTTTCCTAAATTCTCCACCCTTCTGGGGCAACCAGAGTTCCTCACACCCCTTGGCTTGTGGTCACTTCTTCTATTCTCAAAGCCAACAGTGTTTTATCTCTCTGACCTTCTTCCAAAGTCATGACTCCCTCCAAGGGAAGCCCAGAATGTTCTCTGCTTTCCATGTGATTCAATTGGGTCCCTGAGAAAACCCAGGACTATCCTCTGCCGGGTCAGGTGACACATGCACAGGGGTTCCAGAGATAAGAACATGGACTTCTGGGGTGGTGGGACATTATTCTACCCACCACAGGTGGGCTCCCCAAAGTAGGCTACCACCTTGCTACATAATTATGCAAACAAACACCCGAACAGCTGCTGCTTACCTGTAGGTTTAGCGAGTGCTCCCAAACTGTTTGATATGAAAGTGGCCCAGCCCTTAGTTCATCTGGGCTAACTTCTCCCTGTAGACTGAAAAATTGAGGCTTATAGCCTGATTAAGATCAAGTCAACTAACTCACTTCTGCAAGCACCTGCCCCTCAGAACTGCATCCTGGGGGTGTCCCTGAGCCAGCACTCAGTAGGCACTCAGTGAGATTTACGAATCTTAGGAACAAAATGGTGGTCCTGAAGGGGCAGGGGAGACCCACCCTGTTACTATTAGCCCTGTGACCTTGCCAGTCTCTCTTTCTGGGCCTCAGTTTCCCCACCCACAGCACTTTTGAGATTCAAATGTGAGAAAACCCCAGCCCAGCTCCCAGCAGGAGAAGTCTACTCTCCAAATCTCAAGCCAAAGCTCCTTCCTGCCTGGAAGAATTTCTTCCCATGCATCCCTGGGAGAGGACCTAATGATCCACTGCTAACTTCCCAGTCTTCACCAGCCCTTTGCTTCTTGAAGTTAGCAAATAACAAAGAGAGCCCAGTTGGCAAGATGAAAGCACAGCTATGAATATGCATGAGTCATTCAACAATCACACCCCAAATCCTTTCCAGAAGAAGGGATTGGAGCATAATTTTCCACCACATATTTAAATTCAAATTAGTCATTATTTAATGTTGGGACAAATTGCTGGAGAAGGTCATGTTTTTAGTTTGATGTTTTTCCTTCATAGCGAGGCTGGCCCCCTGGCAGGGTATATGTGACCCCAGCACACACTTGCCTTCCTTCTATTCTGCTCATGCTTTAAGAGATGGCCCTTTGAAGCAGCAATAAATAGCCATTCCTGTTCCCAGCTTTCTTCTGTAAATGTCGCCCCCAGCCCTTTCTCTTTTGTGTCTCTCTGCTCCTCAGCGACCCATCACTCCCCATCCCGGCAGAGCTGTCAGAGGCAAAGGTCCAGATGCACACACAGACCTACCCCATCTCCACATTCGTGCTGCTCTAGATATCAGACAGATCCAGACACTGGGTTCAAATTCAGCTCTGCCACTTTGCAGCTCTGCGATAGACACATTACTTAACTTCTCGGAGCCACAGTTTCCTCCTCTGTAAAATGGGGATAAAAATAGTTCCTACTGCAAATGTCAACATGAGTATTGCTGTATGCAAGGTGCACAGAGTGGTGCTCAGTCCAAGGGTACACGTCCTTAAATGTCAGTTATTATTACCACCACTCTGACTGCTGCTGTTGTCATTACGAATACAACCAGCCACCAAATACTGTGTGCTCTGGGCCCTAATTCTCTCTCCAAACTGACCTCTCTTCTCCAGCTTTACTGTCAGAGTCGTATTTCCCCCCTGGGTTATTGCAATGGTCTCCTAACTGACCTCCCAGATAACCAGGAAGAGCCCAAATTCCCAATCTATCCCCACCCCGCGGGACCACTTTCATCCACATCTCCTGTGCACCAGCATTGCAGAGAAGCTCAGCATTTCCCAGACGCTTTCGGTCCTCTGGTTTTGCACGTGCTGCTCCCGGGGCCCATAGTGCTCATCCACTTTTCTTTGAATTGCCAATAACCCCTAGAAAACCAAGTCGATTTCCATGTCCTCTGTGAAGTGTCCCAGTCTATGCTCAATTAGTATCCACCCACTCCATGCTCAGAAATAGAACAAAACAAAAACAAAAAAGCAAAATATACCAAAAAACTCTTTCCCGTACTGTCGTGTAAGCATTCACTGCACTGTATGAATGAATGAATGAATGAATGAATGACTTTCTAGCAGCCCTCTTTCTCCTCCATGACAGGAACTCCAGATAGTTTCTCCTTGAAGGCATGTCCAACTCTGATTTTCCAAGAATGATACAGAATGCCTTTATAAGGACATGTGCCCAGTTACCACTGTCCGTCTGTGGGCAAGGCAAACCCAAACAATTTCTCTGAAACTCGGTCAGAGCCAATCCTACATGTCCTGGCAGCGAGCTTCTCTGGTCTTCTTCAAATGTGCAGGGGTCCAGGCAGTCCCTCAGGCCCTAAGCCCAGTCAGCCAGGACAAATGTGGGGGTTTCCACTCACCAGGGGCCACCTACCCAGAGGCCAAGTTAAAATACAGCCTTTCCTTCCCATAAACCCCCACCCCCCAGAAGCCACACATCCCATCAACCTAAAGAAAGTCAAGCAAGGGCAGCTTCACCTGAGACATCTCACAGCCACAGTCAGCCCCAAAGTGACACTTGAGAAATGGGATCTCAATGTGGTTTGGCGGCTCAGAGAAAAGAAAGGATTTTGCCAACCACAGAAGACATTCTCGCTAACAAGCCATTTTCTTATTCAGAGGGACACAGATGGGGCAGCAATTCTCTCCTCAATGCCTGCTGAGCTCCTTTCTCTGGGGGCCCCTGGGGACTGAAGGACCAAGGACACAGTGGGCTGTCAAACAGACAAAAAACTGTCCCCAGGGGCTCTGCAAACCCTGTGGGATCACTTTTTACAGTTGGAAAAATTGATTCTAAAGATCTGATAAAGTAAATTCTGCTATTACAGAAAAGCAATCCATCTTTTTGTTGTTGCCACTAAGATGACAAATTGATTGTAAAAAAAAAAAAAAAAATCCCTGATATGGGCCAGCCTAAGAACAAGGCTCTCTGGAGAGCGGGAGCTGCAGCGAGGAGGGCCTGGCTGGGGCCGTCCCATATGCTCAGAGGACTTGAGGCAGGAAGGAGGAGGTGGCAGGACAAACTCCCTGCCAGGCTAGTTCACATTTTCATGGCAGCTACGCTCTCCACCCTCTCCCCTGGGTGGTAAAGATGCCGCCGTGATTGTTGGGAGTGGGAGGCTCCCTGTACACGTGACTTCAGGCAGTATGAGTCCCTATGGAAGCCCTGTGGGCCTTTTTGGCTGCTGGACCCAGAACTTGCTCTGGGCCTAATTATTGCACCCCCAGGAACCAAACACCTGCTCCAGGCTGGCCACTTGCCAGTCTCATCTCTGATCCTGACAAAGGCCCCAGTAGAGCATAAACTCCTGAGGGTAGGGCTGTGGTCTGGTCCGTCTCACTGTATCCCCAGAATGGGGATGGTAGGTCTGTGGGGTCATCGAGTGAACCAAGCTGGCCATGTGAGTACCATGGTTCCCGATTGTCAGGAGACTCAGGCTCAGCCAAGGTCACAGAGCTGCCAGGCAGAGTGGCAGCAAATTTGTGGCTCGGGGCAGGATTCGGGTGGCCAAACATTACCCACAAAGCCTCAACTCCCTGCCCCAGGACTGAGAAACCTCATGTCACACAGCTGAAAGACCTCCAAGACAGGACGCGCTGCAATGACGTTCCTTCTATTGGTTGTCCAGCTTTCGTTTGCATGCTTCTTATGACAGGGAGCTCACTACCTACCAGAGAAGTCCCACCGTAGCTCCTAAGAGGTTGCTCTTAATTGCCAGCTAAAGTCTGCTTCTCTGTCCCTCCCCTGCATGGTCTTCCAGTTCTATAGCCCAAAACAGAATGAGCACAGGTCCTGGAGCCAGCGGGCCCAGGGTCAAAGTCTTACTTCTGCCATATACTGGCTTAATGAGATTAGGTGAGTTACTTAACATTCTTGGGCCTCGGTTACCTCATATTGGAGTCGGGATAATCATGGGCCCTGCCTCACAGGGCTGTCCTGAGGACGGATGCATTCCTGTGGGTGTTCAGAGTGGGTCCAGGTAAGCACCAGTGACAGAGGCCCCTTAGCATAGTGAGGCTCATTCCACTCCTCCAGGGATGGCCTTTTAAGGATAATGTGTACCTGAGGGAAGTGCCTGTCCCAGTCAGCTCAGGCTGGCACCACAAAGAACCAAGGTCCAGGTGGCTCAAAGCACAGACACCTATTTCCTCACAATTCCGAAGACTAGGAGGTGTGAGACCAAGCTTCCAGCAGGGCACCAGTCCTGGGCAGGTGTCTCTCCCCAGCTTGTACATGTCCACCTTCTTGTTGTATCCTCCCACGGTGGAGAGAGAAGGTGAGCTCTCTGATGTTTCTTCTTAAAGGACATTAATTCCATCAGATCAGCCTCTACCCTTATGAACTCATTTAACCTTAATCACCCCTTAAAGGCCCTACTTCCAAATACAGTCAGATGAGGGTTTGGGGCTTCAGTATACAAAAATTTGTGCAGCACAACTCAATCCATAGCAAATCATCAAAGAATTGAAAATAGGTACTCAGACAAATAGATGTGCACATACGTTCATAACAGTAAAACAGTGGAAACAACCAAAATGCCCATCAACTCACGGACAGACAAATAAACGTGGTCTATGTGTACAATGGAACATGATACAGTCGTAGCAGGGAGAAGGACTGGTACAAACCATGATGCCAGGGAACCTCTAAGACGTTATGTGAAGTGAAGGAGGCTGCACACTAAAACCAACGTCATAGAAATCCATCCACTGTCTGTCCTGAGAAGACCAGGCAAATCCATGTAAGTGGAAAGCAGAGCAGTGGCATCCAGGGGCCTGGAAGTTACTTGATGCATACAGGGTGCTGCTCTCCCAAGACATGACAATGTTTTGGAACTAAATGGAAGGGATGGTGACACAACATGGCAAATGCTCTAAACACTAGTGGATTGTGCATTGAAAGCTGATTCATTTTATGTATATGAGTTTTATGTTAAGAAAAAAAAGAATCCTATATAGAGAGAATGATGTTGATGTGGGATCAGTCTTCTCTTTCCAATTAAAAGAAATACAAATTAATTATTGACATCACAGGGAGAATGCAGGAAGAAATAAAAGCAAGGCATAGCCACATCGTGAGGCATTCCCTGTATCTTTTCCCACATCCTGAGACATTCCCTGTATCTTTCCCCACATCCTGAGACATTCCCTGTATCTTTTCCCACATCCTGAGACATTCCCTGTATCTTTCCCCCACATTCTGAGGCATTCCCTGTATCTTTTTCCTTGCACATATATTTCACTTCCAGAAAACCAGCAGCCAGGTCAGCCCATCTCTGGTGACCAGCTTCTTCAGTCAGGTATATTTCTGTGGTTTCCAATGTTCTTGAAAACACAATTTCAGCTTTGGGATGAGCTTTCCTCACATGGATGCACTGTAAACTACTTAACTCCACCTGCGAGAATCCATACTGGTGCTTTTGTGAACAGGACTGGACAGCTAACCTCCAGCTGCCTGTGCTGAACACATACCACTGTCACCTATCCTGTGACCTGTGGGGGATGGGAGGGAGCAATCCCTCCCTCTGTGGTGGAAGGATCAGCTGGGAGGCTGGGCAGGGTGGAGGGGTCAGCCTCCCAGGGATCAGGCCCCCCACCCTCAGCACACCAGCACTCCACCATGAGGAAGCCAGCCAGCCTGGGTCTGCAGCTGGGTCCTTCTCCATGGTCAAGGAGGCTTTTCTGAGAAGAGAGACATCAGACCTGCTCTTTCATGCAACTCTAAGCAAATCACTCATCTGCTTCTATTGCAACTCTCATCCCTCTTGAGAGGGAGCTCAGGCCTAAGCGAGGCTCTGGAGGAAGGGAAGTCTGAGTCTCCAGAGCCTCTTGGTTCTTGAAGAGGCCTGGCTTGCCCTACTCCTGAGCTCACTCACCTGGGGAGTGGCAGGGCTGCAGCTCTCTGGAGAAGGTGGCTGCAGTGTTGTGTCCTCAATCCTCTCCATACAGCTCTACCCTACAGGACCAGGGTTCCTAGAGTCTAGCCTCACCCACCACAGGAACCCCACTGCCTGCTGTGGGGAGGAACAGAGTGAGTCTATAGAAAATGAGCAAAGTGTTGCATTTCGAACAATACTTTACTCAAATCTGTCAAGTAAGCATCATAGCTGTCACTGAGTGAGCTCTGCTCCCCGCCATCTGGACACATCTGAGACTGCATTGAGGGAAGCTCAGGGACATCTCGGCCAGCAGGAGAGCAGCTGGGCTTACATCTTTCTGTCATCTTCTTTTTCTTTTTTTGCAGGAGAAAGAGCAATAGCCTGAGAATTATACATTCTTGGGTTTCAGGCCCTATCTGGCCAATTACATGCGACTGCCTATCTCAGGCAGTCTCAGAGAGTCTCAGACTGAGAAATGGGATCAGGAACATGGCCAGACTCCCCAGTTCACAGGGGTCACATCATCGTCTGTGGCTGTCACAGGGGGCTGTGCAGACCCCGGCATTCCCAGTAGCACCCAAAGGCCACTGTGCTCTTTGGGCAGTTTTCAGAGCCTGTGAGTGGACAGGGTCTCGGACACTCTAAGACACTTTCAGATTTACAGGATTTTGGTGTCTTTGAGGACAATGAGTCCTAGCTGGATTATTAGCTCCTAGAGGGTAAAAGATTGATTTTTCTGTCTCTTTGCATTCCAGCTGTGGGCAAGGAGCCTGGCCTTGAGAGCGTAGGCTGGGCATGTATGGTGGGGGCCTGGCACCCAAGAAGCCGCCTTCCCAGAGGACTGTCCATGTGGCTCACACTCTGCTTGAGCTCTTGTGCTGATGGGGAGCTCCCACTCATCCCACCCCTAAATCTCGTCTAACGCAGAGCAGTCCTGCCTGGTCCCTACAGGGCATGGGTTGGCCACACCCTCCCTGATTCGACTATCATGCAGGGAGGCTCTGTGCTCCTGGCGCTTTGGTCTGCTGTACAGGAAGGGCCACCTTGACATCTCTACCCCAAGACTCCCCTTTTAAAACAGAACTTGACCCAGGGATCCAGAAGCGCCTCCCCAAAATTGCCCCGATGTGCCCACACCAGTGCAGAAAACTGTAAGCTTTACTGCAGTATGGACAACCGGGCTGGACACACTGCAAACTGCCCACCTGCTGCCACAGCTCAGGAGGAATATTCATGGACAGAAATGCCAAGACAATTAGGTGGAAAAGTCCGTGGGCGGTGCCCACGTAACATGCCGTCTGAAACAGAGCAGTCTTGCCTGGTCCATCAGAAGGGAAGCTGTCTCTTGCCCTCTGCTACCCGGGCCAGACCCAGGCCTGGACCGTCAGGAATGTGGCACATCCCCCCCTACTGCGGGGGCTGCTCTAACAAGGCCCCAGCCCTGCTCCATTCTCCAAGATCCTCCCGTCAGACTCTCTCTGCTGTTGAAACTCTCCATAAACAGAAGCGAGGGTGAACTGGCAAGGGGCCTGTCCCCTCCTTGGAGAAGGAAGACAACACCTTGGAAGTTTTCACGAATGCTCTGGGACTGGAGAGGATGACAGTCATCAAGGAGGGGGCTGTGGCTACCCCATACGGGGCACTAACGTCCGAGGCTGCCCCCCGGGAGCTGTGTGACCAGGAGGGCACCAGAACCCAGCTGCACAGCCCCTGTGACTGAGAACCCCATCTCCTCTGTTATAGGTAATGATCTCCTTTTCCATCAGGTTAGATGGGTTAATTAGAAAAGAAAAGGGAAAAAAAATCATGGCACTTAAGAAAGAACACAACAGTCAATTTGCAAAGCATACTATCCTAAAGATTCGGAGAAAGATGTCATCTCAGAACAGGGCTTGCCTCTGTGAGTGGAAGAAAGTGTAAATTCCTAGCTGGGCTCCTAAGGAGGACAGAGAAGATATGGTCCTTCAGAGAGAGAGAAGACAGAAAGAAAACTACCCAGGTAAGAGTAGAATTGGAACTGTCATTTAAGGCAGAATTAAAACACATGAAAAAGAACCAGAGGTTAGACAGGCATGCTTGTGAAACTCTCCTGCAAGCTAACAAAGGCAAATACATAAAATTAATTGGAGGAAACAAATGGCCTTAAAGATTAGAGCATCCTCACCCCAAATCATCAGTGTTCTGAGTGGAAAAGCCAGAGCAATTAGAACCGAGCCATCATCAAAGAGAGAGCGTGAAGCTTCAGACTGCAGCAACTCAATGTGTCTAAAGACAAAGTCCAGAAAAAGAAGCCAGACATTAGTCCTATCCAAATAAAAGTATTTAACTATAAAGAGAAAAAAGAAATCAGGCAAAATAAACAAGTGGCCAGAGTGGGCTGAAGTCCCTCCATAACACTAAATATAAAGCAAACAGAACAGCCCATTTGGTGTTTGTAGGAAAGGGAATGGCTCAAAAGTTCAAGTTGTCATTCAACTGCAAAAGAGTCAAGAAAGAGAAAATCCTAGACTATAAGGCCACCATCCTTATACTTGTCCTCCAAAACAGTGCTAGGCGATGTCCTCTAGCCAGCTGGGCTGTGAACCCAAGCAGAGACCTCCAGAATGCAACACACCAGTATAAAAGCCACTGTGAGCTTCGGAATCATTCACATAAAAAGTCACTAACAACTGCATTAAACGCGATGGGAAAACAAGGAAAATGGTGCAGTCAGTTCATGAACACAAAAGAGATGTGATGACAAGCTGCTAATTTAATGTCTCTGATCTGTAAGTTGTAGCTACAACACCTGGAAGAGGTGGAAGAAATAAATTCCTGCCCCTGGATGTTCCCGTGATCATTCTGCAGTTTCAGCAGCGCAGGGTCACAAGCGGTGTTCCAGAAATGTGGGAGGAACAACCCACCTGATGCAGAGAAAAAGGCTGCCCTTCGCCTGCCAAGAGCCTCCAAAGCAGCTTCATGGTGGTTTCCCTTTCCTGGCATGCTCTGGTTATCATACTCCCCTCTTCACGCCAGCCCAAACCATTCCCTGGGCGTCTGGGTGGTGTCAAGGGAGTGACCCAGGAATGCAGACCATATTAGGGCTGACGCGAAGAAGAAGCCAGACTTACTCTTCCTGAGCAAGCCCAGGCCCCCATGGACCAGTTTCGGGGAAATGCAAGTGCCTTCCCAGCCCATTATGTCATTTCCCACTACACAAAATAAAGCCCAGAAAGGAAATCCCATGTTCATTTTTAACGGTTGTCACAGACCTATCCTCTCTTCCTACTGTCCACGCAACAGAGCAGTCTCTATTACGCTTCATACAAGTGTGATGCCAAGGTGCCATTTCTTTCCATCTCAGCATGAGCACGTGGGGAAATGCATTCAAACCAGCAATCGCAACAAAATATTCACAACACATGCGGCGTCGCCCCCTTCATGTTTTGTGATGTGCTTGCTCTATTTTGACATCCCCCAGAGCCTAGCGATGGAGTCTATAAACAGAGCCCACATAATTAGACTAATGACATCGATATTCTTAGTTCAGCTGGGTAATGGGAGCATTTATTTCACTTTGGAAATTGCACACACAGTCTGTCGAGGGCGGCAGAGTTATGGCGCTCTTGGCGCTGTGCCTGCAAACCTCTCCAGGCCCAACCTCTGCCACCTCCAGCTGAGCAGCGCCTGTGTTGGGAGGGGAGGAAGAGGTGCCACCCTGTCCACACCTGTTTATCTACCACATGGCAGCCTGGCCTCTCGTCACCCAGAAACACCTTTGTCTCCATTTCTGTCATGGCATAGCCTTGGGTGAGTCCCTTGGCCTCAGCTTTGTCCCGTAAGGTGGAAGGGTCTCACTGCAGAGTGGCAAAGTTCCTTTCTGGGCCTAAATGTCTACTAAGCACCTGTGCCTTCAGCCCACCATGGCACAGAAGCACTTTTTTCTTAAATTTCCTCTTTCAAGTTTGAACGCATGACCAATGCTGGACAAGCCCAGCTGCGGAGTCAGGAAACTGGGTCTCCAGGATTCCTAATGCTCCGGTTTCCTCCCTGCTCCAACTCAGAAGCAACTGAGATTCCCATGTGTTCAGACTCTTTTCTTCTTATCTGTAACAATTATTTGTTACTATTAATAATTATAGTTTATGGAAACAGCATTTGTGGAACACCTGCTGTATGACAGACTCTGTGTTTGGAGCCAGGTATGGATTATGAATAACACTGAAGATATTGTCGTAACACAGCACTGTCACGTTAGAGTCTGCAAGATCTGTCCACACACACCCTCTCAGTGATTCAAATGCCCAACCATGGGGACTGGGGCTTATTAATCCCACTTTACAGATGAAGAAATTAAGACATCATTGGGTAAATGCTGTATATAAGACATAGCACATTAGAGGCAGAAGTTGTGTCTTCCTGAACCCAGACCTGCTGTGTGTTCTGTACTAAAGCTGGGAGTAAAACTGAACCACTTTGAGCTTTGTGGGGGTATAAAGAGCCCATATTTAAGGATGAACCTGGGTCGTAGCTCTACTGCACTATTATGACTTAGGTAAAATCAGTCCTCCAGCCCCAGAGTTCTCTTCTGAAGAGTGAAGGCGGGGGTTGGGATACATGATCCTTAAGGTCTTACCCAGAGCAAACCCTGCCTTTTCTGGGGTTTGGGGGTCAGAAAGTCAAGTGACATGGAACCTTTCTGCCCCCCACATCTTCCCAAGGAGGCAGCTGTTGTCACAGGCTTACCTGGGCAGGATCTTATCTGGAAATTTTTCTGGAGTTGAGTTTAAGCCAGTTTACCAAAGTCCCTAGGAATATGGAGCCAACCATCTTAATGTTAGTAAATGTGTACTGAACACCTACTATGTGCCAGATCCCAAGAAGGCACAGACCCATGTTCAAGGAATGAGCCCATGATGGGCAGGGACCTGACCAAGGAGAGCCAATCAGCAGAGAAGGCAGCGATGTACATGGTAGCTGTGGTCAAGTGGGCCAGTTGGACTGCCTCTAGGCCGAAACTATGGCAACTGTTGCTAAGGGAATTGGCTGGCCCCGGCAGAAGGAGGCGCTCCGATAGAGCCTGGACCCTCTTGCTGGATGTGGCAGAATCATAGAAGGAGAAGGTGCAAGACATCCATTGTGCCTCAGGGGCCTCCCAATCTCCATCTTCTCTCTGATATTTTCTTTAGGACAATAACCTTGTATTTGACAATGTAAATTCATATACATTGTCCAACTACCTAGTGATGTGCAAATGAACTGTGATATAATCACAATTTAGTTAATGATTTTACATCAAGGACTCTGGGAGGCAGTGCAGTGGTGAGATCATGGCCTTTGTCATCAGACAGCCACCGATTCGAAGCCAGTTCTGCCTCTTATTGTGCAGTGTGACAGCACAGTTTCTTTACCCCTGCTGAGCTTCTATAAAGCTAGGAATAACAACAACTTCGTTTCTAAGTTCTTTTGCACATTGGAATGAATGTCTGGAAATAACACAATATTAATATCATGCTCAGAACATAGTATGTCTCCAGTATATGTAGGTAACCACAAAATGGCTAATTTGTTATCTAAATCACAGACTATTTTGAAGCCATTAAAATGATGCTTACAAAGCATTCCTAATAATTGGGGAGATATTTATATGATAAAAATTCAGACTATACACATTACAATAAAGATGTTTGTATCAGAGGCATTTTATCTTAAGCTGAAACAAACACAAAGATTAGGTAAAAGTCAAATGAGGAGATCTTATCACTTTTTGCCTGTATTCTTTTCTGATAGGAAAGTTTCCTCCATCAGGCTGTTAGCTCCTGGTAAGACAGTGATTGGTCCATGGAGAGAGAGAAAAAGGTCTGCTTAAATCCCACTGGTAGAAGTGCATAAAAATGGAGCCACAAGGACCTGTCTCTCCCAGAGAATGAAGCCCACCTAGAGAAACTACCATACAGTGGTATGTTTATGTACTAAATGTATAGTATTTGATCAAATCCTTATGACCCAGAAAGTACAGAAAATAGATAGCTGTCAAGTCTACCTTTGTGATGAGGACACTAGGACTCTGAGCTTAAGTCACTGTCCAAGGTCACGTAATCAACAAAGAGAAGTACAGAGATTTCAATCTGTCTTGCTGGCTGCAAGGTTTGCTCTCTCCCAGGTAGCCACAAAATATTTTGAGAATTTATAGCTAATCTGAAACTATCCACAAGACCTTAGGCAAGTCTTTGGGCATCAGATGACTCATCCTTCAGTGCTTTTAACCTAAGGGTCAAGCAAACTTTGTCTATAAAAATCCCAACAATAGGGCGGCACCTGTGGCTCAGTGAGTAGGGTGCTGGCTCCATATACCGAAGGTGGTGGGTTCAAACTTGGCCCTGGCTAAACTTCAACAAAAAAATAGCTGGGCATTGTGGCAGGGCCTGTAGTCACAACTACTCGGGAGGCTGAGGCAAGAGAATCGCCTAAGCCCAAAAGCTGGAGGTTGCTATGAGCTGTGATGCCACGGCACTCTGCCAAGGATGACAAAGTGAGACTCCATCTCTTAAAAAAAAAAAAATCCCAGCAATAAATATGTTAGGGTTTGTGAGACACATGATCTATCAAAACTGCTCACATCTGCTATTGTAGCATGAAAATAATTAGACTCACCATGTAAGTGGATGTTTGTGGCTGTGTTCCAATAAAACTTTATATAATAGGTAGCAGGAAGAGGCAGGATTCAGCCTTTCAGTAATAGTTTGCTGTTCTAAGCTGTTACTTACTGTGCAAGTAATACTGTATATTCCTTAGACAACTTCCATTTATTATAATTTACCCATGAGCAAACACCCATGCATACGCACCTATTTCAGTAACTGACAAGATACCCAAATGTACCAATGGATCAAAGTGATAAATGCACTAACTCATAGTGATTTTGAGTGTTTTCATTCTTGAAGAAGACTGTGCCAAATATCCTACTGAGGATAAACCAAAGAAAGTTGAGATAGACAGGCATTCCTGGAGGTATGCATCTGTCCTTTCAAAAGGGCAGTCCATTTCACTTCATGCAAGGATGAGAGAACTATTAAGCCAGTGAGAAACAGGCTACCCTCGCTGCATGTAGAATTAGTGTCAGGGACCTCCAGCCCACAGCAGGATAAGAAAACCAAAGAGCAAGATGAGAGTACCCAAAAGATAGTTTCTTTCTTTGATATCTATAAAGATGATTAGATATTTTATTCTCGGTGGAAAATAGATACACCTATTTCAATTAATTTTCAAAAAGTAGGGCTTTTTAAAAAACAAAATATCTTCACGAATAATTTGTTTTAGATGTAAATTAAAATATCCATGAGATTACAATACTTGCCACAAATATGAATATTTAAAATATTGCCCTAAGGAAATAATACAATCTTAGACATACCTTTTAAAAGTCTATTTCTAAGGGAATATTACTCTAAGCGTATATGTCCACAGGGAATTATGCGACGGCCCACAGGGAATTATGTGAGGACTGTTTTGCTTATTTGTGGTATCGGTATCCTGAAAATGATACAGGGACCTTGCTTATTTGTGGTATCGGTATCATCGAAAATGATACAGGGACCTTTGTTTGCTAATCAGCTTTCCGTAGTGTTTGTGAATTTAATGTGGGGCCCAAGACAGCTCTTTTCCCAATATGCAACGAGAAGAAAAGTTTGGACACTCCCACGGGGCATTTGGAAAGGGAAAGAACATTCTGATTTCAATTCCCACCATCTGTATGTAAGAATGTAAAGGGGCTGTCCCAGGTCTTCCAGAACTAAGAAATTAAGAGAACAAGAAATGGCAATTTTATGCCAATCACTTTTATGAGGCGACTTATAACCAGTTCCAAGTGAAAGTTAATTTCCAAGCCTACACACATTTAGGTAATGATAAGCTGCCTGTAAATAACACTTAACAAAATGTGTTTTATTTCTATAATGAAGAACAATTTGCCCTTGAGGGACAAACTAATCTTATATGTAATATTAAAAAAAAAAATTCAGAATCACGGACTTCCCAAGGTTGTCTTTATTTTCCTTTCTACCTTTATTTCCCTGTTTACATCCAAAGATGTTGCTAGCCTGGAGCTAAATACCCAACCTTAGAGTAGGGAAAAAACAGCCAAAACAAGAAAAAAAGAAATGGACGGTGTAAAGGAGGAAGGGAGAGATAGAGGAAAGAAGGAAATAGGATGAAAGAAAAAAATGTGAAAAAAAAAAAAGAATTAAACAGATGAAGAAAAAAAGGGCTATCTTTGTAGGTCTGGTTTTCCCCCAACCTCACCCTCAAGAAGAAATTTCTCAGAGGACAGAGACCTTGGAAGGTCAATTCCCTGCCTAGGGCCTGTGGATGTGTTGCTTCACTCCTGCCTACTCACTCTGGACACTCCACAGAATCCACACGTTTAGTCCTAATTCACCTTTTACACCCATGATGCCCAGTGCACCTCTTTGCGTGCAACTTCCAAATCTCTTACCTCTACCACTCATCTACCTCTTGGTCTCTCAGTCTGAGTCTCTAATTGTTGGCAAGTATTGCCCTGGAAAAGAGCTACCTTCATTTCAAACCCTAATTTGATCAAACAAAAACTCACCTCCTTTTCAAGCTAGCTTCCTTCCCCCATGCCCCTGTTTCAGTTTGCCGTGGACACCTCAGGAACTGGATTCTACATCCTTCAACAATAAAGACCCTTCAGAACATATTTTTACATCAATGCTCCCACCTGATGGCATTTAAAATACTAGGCACTGTGAATTTCTAGAAGAGTCTTTATATTCATCTTTTATCCCTCTATTCCTGGCACCTTGCCGTATACTCTTGGGTCTAGTGTCCAGGGTCTTCACCATCTGTTCCTGACCTGCCTTGCTCATCTTCCCCAGATTGAAACTCTCACCGTCAGTGAGTCTACCAGTTTGGCCAATGTCAATACTCATTCTCACTCTTTCCTGGTCACATATTCAACTAGGTAAAACAAATATCATTACTTATACGCTGGACATGAGAGGGTACAACAACAAGTCCTATTTCACCTTCACAATATATATTGTAGAGTTCAGCATGTGTAAAATATTATACACATATCAGCTCTACTGTATAGAGGTATACTTTTTTAAAGAGATGTACTTGACTGGAGACTGGGTGTAAAGAACTATGAGATGCCAGAAACAAAGAGGACCCCTTCCCTCTCTCTGAGGCTTGAGTAAGGGAAGAAGCACTCCACAGAAGCCTTCCAAAAGGGTTCCCTGAGGAATGCATGGCAAGGCCCGCCAGACGCAGCAGCTCGGGAGTTAGGGAGAGAACGTAGAGGGTGTCTCCAGAGTTTGAGGGGCAGGCGTCACACTTACAACCAAGAACAGGAAAATCACAGGGGCTTCCTACAGTTTGGGTTTTCTGCACACATGATATTTAGATGAGTGAGGACTGAAAGTCAAAGAGGGTATAGAGTTGCTCCAGGGATTTCAGCTCAAGTCAGATGCCTTGAAAAAAAATCACCTGGAAACCAAAGTACTTGATGTGCGTTGCGGAGAACCAAGGAGGGGAAAAAAAACAGCATGATACAGAGAAGGTCACAAACCACCCAAGTGGAGGTTTGTTGTTTTGTTTTTAGCATTTTCTCTTCTCCAAAACATTCGTTCTCTGCTGACAACATGGAGAATGTTCAGCCAATAGCGCTCATCTCACCACACCACGGTCTCCTCAGCACATCCTCCAACTCTGCCTCCCTACACCTGAGGAAACATTAATGGGAAGAAACGAGGAAAGCAGCTAGGTTTGCCGAGAACATGCTATGCGCCAAGGATCGCGTGCTGTGCTAGGAGCTTTTACACATAAAAAAGGGATGCACAGCTCTGATTTAATAAAAAAATAAAAAAGGGACAGATGGAAGAAACCAAATATGAAAAGGCAAAGTATCACTAGAAGCAGACTGAATCCAACAGCAAAGCTTGAGGGCATTGGTTCTCAAACTGTTCCGTGCTTGCTATGCTAGAACTCTCTGGAACAACTGAAAAAGTGCCCAGGCCTTCACCAAAACACATCAGCAGACCTAGGAGGTGGCCCAAAGCTGTCTCAATATATATAAAATATATACACAAACACCTTTATCCACAGGTAGCTCAGATGATGCTCAAGACCACAGAGATTTGTAATTGTTAGACTTCCTGAATTAGGTTATTTACCATGTCCTCTAGATCCTGCCCTTTTTATCCAAAGTGAAGCCACGAGTGAGAGATACTGTCCTTCAATAAATGTTGATGGACCCAAGATGCACCTTTATTTTATGTACCACTAAGAAAGAAAAGCGTACCCAGCATTAAATCATGATATGCAAGCAATCCTAAGATGCCTCCCAATTTTCAGAAATGTTAAGAGGTTTTGTAAAATGTGTGTCTTTAAATTGATGAAATACAGTTAACAGGGGTCATGGTCCTATAGTCAGGGCTCACCTGTGACCTCATGCCTGGCTACTGAGATGAAGTTCCCTGAGTTGCACAGCTAGTAAGAGACCAAGGTAAGATTGTTTCCAACTCTAAAGCCAGAGCCCAAGTTCTGCCTTTAGGGACTCCACGAGCAGCTGAGGTCCAAGACTGGGGCTCTTAACCTCTGTCGTGCACCTCTCCGCGGAGTACACGTCAAACATTTAGATCACCACTTGGCACAAAGCAAGCTCTCAACAAATGCCATCATTTCCACCTTCACATAGCCGCAGTGCAGTGAGGGAGCCGAGTGTGATGAGAGGGGAAACACAGGCACTATCAGAAAACAGAATAAATGGACTAAACCAAGCCTTAGGTTAGGGAAGTCTCCTACCAATCATTGTTTAGGCTGAGACCCGGACTGTGCTAAGCAGCATTTAGCATCCAACCAAGGGTGGAATGGGAGAGGCTTCTGTAAGCCCCGCCCGATGTGGGAAGAAGACCTCTGCACTCTGCTGTTCTCAACCAGAGACAAGACAGACTCCAACAATCCTACCTGGTGGCCCAGCCCCACTCTGTCCCTAGGATTCTCGCCAGCTCCCAAGGTCCAGATGGGGCTCCCTGGGAGGGAGAGCAAACTTGAACCCCACTGGCTGTCAAGTGAACAGATGAACAGATCTGCTTACAGGGCAGGCAGCGATGGAGCAATAAATTAGCCCTATAAAATACTTCAAATTTAAATGTGTAATCTCTCTTAATTACATTTCTACAGATTTTTTTTTAAAGTAGGCAAAAATTTTTAAAAATTGCAACACTGAACTTACTGGCGAGCTTCCCTGCACCTCCCCACACCTCCATTTAGGCAGCTCTACTTATAACATTTGGGAATAGCTTTATTATTCAAGGTGATGATGTCAGCCTCCACAAATCTGCAATATGGGGTGGGACAGAAGGAATGCATTACACAGACTCAGCGGGAACCAAGCCCAGCAAGCTCTTGGCGCCTGGAACAGAACAGAAGGCCACATCAGTTTGCTTTACAGTAGGCTTCCAGCAAACACAAAACCAAACTCAGGCATTTAATGAAGGATACAAAGTTCTCTCTTATCCAAGATCATTGAAAACCATTTTTCTTCTCTCCCTTTTAATTTTTTAAATGACAAAAGCCATCTTGAAAAGGAACGTTTACGAAACATGCAGACTTTTGTGTGAGACTCATTCAGGAGTAAAGAAACAGAAGCCACAAGCCAGGCAACGGATACACTCAGAGATGGCAGATATTCCAGAAGCTAATCCGTGAATACTGAAAGATTAATTCAGGCTTGTCACGGGGAATAGGAAAGATTTATAAAAGCATCTTCTACAGGTGCTTCATTTAAGAAATATATATCAGTCTGGTGAAGTTCTCCGGACATCCGAGCCCTCATTCCTCATACCTGAATGCCTAATTCGTTGGCCAGGGCAAGAATGACTTCAGTGAGACTTTTTATGATGTCCCCAAAGTAGGGCTACTCTCCCCTGTGTCATTCCCAGCCTGGTCCCTAGAACATGCTTCTCTTACTACAGATACAATAATGGATTATAATTAACCATTTACATTTCTCATTCCCCACTAGACCTGAAGTAAGCAAGTGCCAAATCCATATCCCATTCACCCAAGGTTTCCTGCATCTGGCAGAGGATTAGCACGTGGTTGGACAAAATACAGCTTGAGCAAAGCATTAGCTGAACAACAATCTACTCTGATCTCTGCTGAGAGAACTGTGGTCTTCACTGGTTTCTTGAAAAGTAGCATGAGAGCACATTGAGTTAGATTCATTCATTCCTAGAGTAGGTTATAAGCTTTGGTCATCTCTAGTACTTTTCCTAAACATGGATTTACTTCATATTCTCTTGAAAATGGCTCCCTTTATTAGTTTTCTCCTTTTCCTAAGCAATAATAACCAGAAAGCCATGATTTTGAATGCTAATGATATTGTGTTCAAATACATCAGAAAATATTCAATTATTACATCAAAAATTATTCATCTGTATACCACCTCTGATCTTCTGGCTTATAATAATAGAATGATATATGTAACCCACTGGAAGAAATCCTAGATTAATAAAATATGTAAGCTGAAAACGTCATGAGAGATTACCACAATTCAACTGTTCATAAACAGATAAGGCAGGCCCAGCTCCAGAAGATCCCGTTTCTTTCCCAGCTGACGGAATCAGCGAATGGTGGAGTCCGACGAGCATCCAGGGCCTCCAGTTCCCATTTTAGAGCCTTTGCTCTGCCAACTGGGACACATATAAGCAAGAGATAAAAGCTTTCAAATATCTAAACTGTTATTGTAAATATCTTCAACATGCTTTAAAATATGTATATACCCTTTTATTAAAAGTACTGGAAGAAAATAAAACAAGCTCTGGTGAGGTCAAGGATACACTAATCTTTCTCCCTCCGAGTTTCTTAATAACTTGGAGTGTGGTCACAGGAACTTTATAGGGAAAAAAAGTTACACCAGATGCAATAGATAATTTACTGGGTCAACTTGGCTCAGTTATGGCGTCTAGTCGCTTGGCCAAAACACTTGTCTATATGTCACTGTGAAGGTATTTGTTAATGGGTACGACCAGTTGACTTTAAGAAGGTCACCCTCGTGGCCGGGCATTGTGGCGGGCGCCTGTGGTCCCAGCTACTTGGGAGGCAGAGGCAGGAGACTCGCTTGAGCCCAGGAGTTGGAGGTTGCTATGAGCTGTGATGCCATGACACTCTACCCAGGGGGATAGCGTGAGGCTCCGTCTCAAAAAAAAAAAAAGAAGGTACCCTCTGTAGTAAATGTGGACCTCCTCCAAGCAGCTGAAGGCCTTACAAGCAAAGACAGTTTCCCAGAGGAGAAGGAATTCTGCCTCAAGATGACAATATAGGAATCGTCCCCACGCTTACAGTCAGCAGGCCTGTGTTAGGAATTTCAGACACACCAAACTCCATAACCACGTGGGCCGATTCCCTCATCTCTCTTGATACAGATGTAGATTTCCAATCAGCTCTGTTTCTCTGGAGAACCCTGAATTTACAGACCATATTCTTCTCCTTGCTGGTGCATTTGTGGGAGGGAGGTTTACAGCTAAAGATGACCAATTAGGGGTTTGAAAAACAAATAAAGGAAAATAATAATTCGACAACTGTAAAAGAGCTAACATTCATCTGTTGTTTGTTAACAGAAAATGTGAAAACGAAGCAAAAGAAGCTGCGCCCGGAACACCTCCCCCGATCCATGAATTACAGATTCGTGTTTGTGAAAACTGTCAGGGCACATACTGAAGAATTCCTTTCCTGATGTTGTTTATCTTTACACTTGATTTCCACCCTTTGTTTTGTTTAAATTACTAATAAAACAACTAAAACACTCCTACCCAAGCTTCACAGTTTGCTGATGGCATTTTTCTCTTTTTGAGTGGATGCCAGAAAAGATACTACATTTATTTCTGTCAAACAACAGTATTCTTCCTCTTCATCCCCCCCCATGAAGCCACTAGAATTTTTCTAATTTTATCACTCTGTATCACTGATACACAACAAGCCTATCTGTCTCTCCACTATCCCAGAGACACTATATACAAAGCCTTTTGTTAATGAATCAAAGTAGTGAATGAAACCTACAGCCCATACTGACAACCAAATCAATATTTTAAAAAATTGTAGTATAAAATTTAAATAAGGTCTCCTCTACTCTGCAAATCAGCACAGCATAAATCTGTTCCCATTAAATAACCTATAGCGCCGATGAAGATCTCCGGCTCTGTTGTATGTTTATCATTATACTCCCTCAACAGAGAATATGCTACAGGAGACTCAGCCACAACCAACGAAATCCCTTTCCTGTTGCAACGTGAAACTGGGCAGTGAACAGGACTGGATCCTTGATCATGTCAATTTGCACTTGGAAAAATGACTTTTAGGCACAGTTGCTGATCCCGGGTATTTGATGCTTTCCAGTGTGTTTCATAGTGATGATCTACCAACCTGGCTTAGAATAAAGAAGAGGAAGAAGTCACATTCTTAGAACTGGGAAAACATTAGGGCAAAATACAGATAGAGCACTAAGAAAAAGGTACGGAATTTAGACTTGGAGTCCTCACCCATGTGCCTTATCTGTATTCTCATTGTTGAAATGTAGGCAACAAAACTATCTTCCAGTTACTTTATGAAAGTGGTGTTAAAGATTTAAATGAAAACAATCCCATTTAGAGTATGATTTTTTATTTTTATTTTTTATTTTTTTTTTGAGACAGTCTTACTATGTCACCCTCGGTTAGAGTGCTGTAGCATCATAGCTCACAACAACCTCCAACCCTTGGGCTTAAGCACTTTTCTTGCCTCAGCCTTCTAAGTAGTTAGGACTACACACGCCACAGCGCCTTTCTTCTTCTTTTTTGTTATAGTTGTCATTGTTGTTTATCAGGCCTGGGCTGGGTTCAAACCTGCCAGTCCCAGTATATGTGGCTGGCGCCTTAACCACTGAGTTACAGGCACCGAGACAAACTTTTGATATTCTTAAAGATCTAATATTCATCCTTTTTCATTCTAGAACTGAGAATGCCATCCCCACATTCTCAGTATGGTCTTCTAAGAGTTGCTGATACAGGCATGGGGTACCAAAGGGAAAGCTTCAGAATTCTATGTGGCGTTCTTTAGGACTCAACATAAGAGAATTAACCAAGACACCTCTAGTAACTATCACTCATGAGTCACGATATTTTAGGCATCTTAACAACCTACTTTTGCCAACTGGTGAATAACATGGCTACATAAGTCCTTTTGGATGTACTAAAGAGTATTTTTTTACACACTTAGATTCTTAGAATAGCAATTGCCAACATCGTTGGTTAGTGTTATGTTAGGAATCTAAGTATAAAAGTGCTGATAGCTAGAGATGACAAAGATGCACAGAGTTTGTAGTCAAGAAACTCAAAATCTAGTCACAGAAACAGACGTGAGCACAGCTACTTCTCCTGTGAGGGTCATCCTGGAGAAATAAGCAAAGAGCAAGGAACACTTTGGAAGGTTGATTTTGATTTGGGTTGGATAGATTAAGAGAAGCTTTTGTGGAGAAAGAGAACATCTCAAATAAGTCCTCAAGGATAATTACAACTCAAGAAAGGATTAAAAAAAGGGAGGATAATCGGTAAAGGACCCATCATAAGCAAAACTATAGAACAACTCACACACAGCCTAAGTTGCACTGGTGTGCAGACTTTTACACATAGATAGCAGAGAGATAATTTGTCTTTGTGGTTTCACTCCAATTTGTCAAATTTTGAAATTAGAAATAATTGCATTCGAGATCTTTTAAAAGCAAAAACAAACATTCAAGATATTTTAAAAACATTTCAAACACAAAGGACCTTTGCAAAGCCTGTTCTCTTCCCTTGTACCAATTTACCCCATTTCTAGAAATAATTATCCTAATATTGTTTATAAACTCTAACATAGTCCTATGACTCTTATTGATATATATATATTTACGTTTTTAAAATTAAAAATCATGCTGCATGTATTATCATACAACTTAACTATGAGACCAACCCATCTCGAGCCATTCTAGTTCATTTTAATATTTAATATTCTTGCATGAATTGAATATGAAATTGTTTCTCATTTTTGCTATTACAAATAATCCCATAGCTAACATTTCTGTGAATGTCTTCTTCCAATATCAGAGAATCTCTCTAGCATGTGCATCTGTGAATTTGCCAGCTGTAGCATACAGGCTTATTTGCACAAGAAGAATACATGTTTAATTGTTCATCACGATTATAACTTTGCTCAAGAGATCAAGATTCTTCATCCTGTTGGTCCTATTTTCTATATCTGTTCTAACTCTGGTCTACCTAGGGTCTCAAACACTAAGAAAAGTTAGACATTTCTTTTATGATTTTTAGTATGTCAATTTTTCCATTTAATTTGTACATCGAGGCTATTTTATTCATTGCATGCAACTTTAGAATTGTTACGCATTATTAGAAAGATGTAACGTCATGATGACACTCATCATTACATATTGACAAGGCTGACGACTAGACTGTACAGTCTCTGGGAGATGGCTGCCAATCTTGTCCCACGTGGGTGCCCTGCAATTGTGATGCTGAGACTCAGTAAAGCAGCTGAGCAGGTTTCAGGATCAAGTGCTTGTGAGCTCATACTGCACACTGTCCAACCAGATTTCTCCAAAACAAATTCTGATTCATATTTGTCTCACTCCACACTTTACACTTTAGTGGGGTCCCATTAAAGTGAAAAGGAAGGTGATTTATTGCTTCTCTAATCTCTCCGAAAAACTTGCTGTACAGTGAATTTTGGTTGACACCTGTCTAAAGATTATCATTAGCAAAAAACTAATTTTGGAATTAATTTTTCAGCTTTTAGATCCTGGAATATGTGGGTCACTACAAAAATTTTGAGACAGACTCTTACTGTCCCTTATTTCACTTCCAAGAAACACAGTTGACAGTGTTCTTTGTGATTCACCTGTGCAAGTTTTAACTTCTTGGTGTTGCTAGGAAGGCTTCACTTGTTTCTTGATTCTTGGGTTTTACGTTTCTTGATTTTTGTGTATCTCAAAACTTCCTTAATGACCCACATACACTGAAAGTATTAATATAGATCCCAAACTCACAGGAATACAGGTACATAAGCTCTAGTTTTTCTAGAAAAGACCTTTCCCCCACCTAGAACCCAGATTTAGATAGATAAATTTCTTTTTCCTTCCCTGCACTAGTAAGAAGACTTTAGATCACTTTTTCCCATAGAATAAGCCTTTGGAAAGTTCCTATTTTATGCATGGGTGATAATTCCAACTCTCTCACCTCTGACCAGAGTACGAAAATCCAATGTGGTATATATATGTTATCATGGAGTACTCCTCAGCAATACAGACATGAGTATCTTTCGCAACAATCTGGATGGAACTGGAGACCATTCTCCTAAAGCAAAGTGTTATAAGAACATACAAACCCCACATGTACTATTAAATCGGAACTGATCACCACTCACAGGCAGATGGAAGTTAAACTCAGTGGAAATCAAGCAGGTGGAGGGGGGAGGGGAAATGGGTGACATACCTAACAGGTACAGTGTACACTATCTGAGTGACAGGAATGCACAACTTTGGCTCAAGCAGTACAAAAGCAATCCATGAAACCAAAACATTTGTACCCCTATAATATTCTGAAATTTAAAAGACAAAAACCAAAGCAAAAATCCACATCAGCCCTCCAGCAAGGACACCACAGGGCCATCCCACATGCTCGCCTCTGGTCTGCAGTTCCCTTTATATGTCTAGCATCTTCACTAGATGGTAATTTGCTTGACTTCCTTACAAGGATTGCCATCCGTTTGCTAGGCTTTTTGTTTTATTTTATCTAGCATTTCTTGAGGATGTAGTGGGAGGGCTTTCTGCTTATCTGCTGTGCAATTCTGCCAGAACTGGAGGTGGTGACATGAGTGACATGCACTCGGAGCAGCACCTGGCCTGTGATAACTGCTACAAGTGTTTGCTGCAATTAAAAACATTTTCTCTCCTCTTTGTGAGAAGTCAGGTAACGTGCATGCAAAGTCTAGCATGTCATGTTACAGTTAGCAAATGATTGCGCAAAGCTATGCTTTTTAAGATTAAAGTGCATTTCTGCATAGAAAACAAGTGGGGTTTTGTAAATATTCAGTCTGAAATTTAATTGCATGATCTTTATTGTGGGGAATGATTCCAATAAAGAATACATTCAAAAACACTTTTAAAAATGAAATCTCAAAAATGATAATGTAAAACTAAGACTACATCAAACTGATTCAGAAATCTAAGTTTTTAGGAGCCAT
Source organism: Galagoides demidoff (assembly GCA_963574575.1). Classification (NCBI taxonomy): domain Eukaryota; kingdom Metazoa; phylum Chordata; class Mammalia; order Primates; family Galagidae; genus Galagoides; species Galagoides demidoff. The sequence continues at coordinate 50,409 of CAUYQV010076923.1, forward strand.
TATATCCATTTAGGCTAACCAAGGGCAAATACACTATAAGGCTAGGGGACCTTCAGCTTAGGGATGAGAAAGGGCTTTACCAACAGATTGGCATCATCGTTCATGTTTGGAAAATTTGTAAAATTTGCAAAAATGAGATACGTCATCCATAGACTCAGTCGAGATCATTGTTTCTTAATTCCCACTCCCTGTGTCACATTTGCCTCTCATTGGATAGTGCTGGAGTATCCACAGACATTTGGGGGAGCCAGCGGAAAAGCAGTAAAGGTGCAATCACACTTAGTGTGGATTTAGTAAGATTAATGAGGATTGGTTCTGTACAATTTGGATCAGTCAGAAGGTCACATTCAAGGATCCCCAAGGCCACAGGTTCCCCACCCTGGATATGGGATCCCATAGCTAACTTAGTTCCATGTGTGGTTACTATGAGCTGTCTCAGTGTAGCAATGACTTCCATGAATACTTCTACACCCCCTCCCACCCACATGGACTCCTTCAGAGCAATGAGGCAGTGGCAGCTGGGACTGGAAGCATGTGTGTAGTAGAGGAAGCAAGCTTTGAACTGTAACGAGGCAAGAGCTAAGAGCCTTTGAGACATTCTCCCAATATTTAGACATGGAAAACTGAAAGCTGAAAACCTACTTTTCATAGATACCAAGTCAACAGAGACTTGACAATATAGTATGCAGAAATATAAACACATCTTATTTTTGTCCTTTTGTAGGAATAGGAAGTAGAATGTATAATAATTCCAGATTTAGGGCTCGCATCTATAAATTACTACAACCAGTGAGTGTGTGTGTGTGAGGTCACAAGATATAAATCCAAATATCACACCAAGAAATTTTTGTCATATACAACAGAGGGAATGAATATTGAATTATCCGTCTATTCTTACCATAAGAAAATTTCAAAGTCATTGTTTTAGGAAGAGGCAAACAACAAACAAATGGACAAAACATGAAGGCAAAAGAAAGTAGTAGAGGTAATGTCAATAGCTAATCAAAATTTATTTTTATTCATTTTATGGCTATTTCAGCTCTTTAAAATTAATAATACTCAAACTATACTAATTTTAATATTTTTTATTTTGGAGCAAAAATTTCAAAACTCTGTAAACTTTAGATCTATAAAATCTGGATCTCCCCCAAACACAAAAATAACAGAAGGAAACAGCAAAAATGAACCCATTTAATGAATGCTATTTTGATCATCGTATTACAAAAATGTGACTTTACCTCTTACATGTTTACATGGATGTAGCTGGAACATATTCTTCTTAGCAAAGTATCTCAAGAGTGGAAGAAAAAGTATCCAATGTACTCAGTCTTACTATGAAACCAATTTATAGATTTCTTATGAAAGCTACAACCCAATTATGGCCCAAGAATATGGGGAAAGGGGAGAGGGAGGGGAGGGGAGAGGGGAGGATGGGTGGAGGGAGGGTAATTGGTGGGACCACACCTCCAGTGCATCTTACAAGGGTACATGTGAAATTTACTAGGTATAGAATATAAATGTCTTCACATAGTAATTGAGAAAATTCCATGAAGGCTATGTTGACCAGTTTGATGAAAACATATTAAATTGTATATAATACCAGCACATTGTACCCCATGATTGCATTAATGTACACAGCTATAATTTAATTAAAGGAAAAAAATGTGAATTCTTCATGATGCATAGCAAATAATTTGATAAGAACAAATTTTTAAGAAATACACACCTCTGTATTTTAAGTTGTATCTTCATTGTCACTCTGTAGAGTTAATTTAAAATAGAAACTAAAACCATTTAAAATTATCCAAAACTTTAATTTTCATTATCTTAAAACTGCCTTCTTCAATGAAAGAAGCCAAATGTTAAATTACAACTCTCAACCTGACTAGAGAAAAAAGCAGTTAGTGTATTAAAGTTTATGGATCGCAGGACTATCTGATTAAGATATGTTGTTTAGGAAGCTATAAAATAAAGAATTCTGATGGAGTCCACAAATATAGAAATCAATACCTAGTAATTGAAGATAAAAAGATTCAGAAGAGTAATGTTAATCAAATAACTTAGGTATGCAGCATTTCTTTAAAAAAACAAACAAACAAACCTTTCTTAAAAATGACAAGATCAATGAGAAATGAGCTTGACTGCCATCTAATTTAACACAAGTAGATTTTCTTCCATTTTCCTCCTTGATTTGTTGTTGTTGGTCAAAGGCTTATAAGCTCCTAGAGAAGGGAACAGCCCTTCCTCTGTTACATTCCTTTGATTTTGCCCTTTGGCATAACTGCAGTTATGTCAAGTGGAAATGTCCACCCACCAGGCAGCTGAATGTGGAGGAGAATGACTCAGGAGAGGCCAGGCCTGAAGATCAGGCCCCAGTGCCACCCACATGAAGGCTGCCAAGGAGGGAAACAGTAAGAAAGGCCAGAAAAGGGCAGATGACAGGTCCAGAAATCAGTCTGTTTGGGGAATAAAGAAAAACAAGGCTATTAGAAAAAGAAGGGAAAGTCAGAGAGACAGGAAGAAAAGTAGATTATAGCAGCAGCTGGCAGACTGAGAAGAGGAGCAGGTTTCCAAAAACAAAACAGTAAAGGAACAACAGCGTAAAACTCTTCAGAAAAGTGACTAAGGATAAACACTGAGCAGACAGTGCATTCCAACTCACTGCTGACTTTATTAACTGTAGTTTTAGCAATGTAGTCTCAGATTAAATGTCAAGAGTAAATGTGCATGATATAATAAGTACAGGGAGTGTATATAAAGTATTCCTCGAAGAGATTTATTTAGTAGAATTAAAACATTAGGATAGTGGCCAAATGAGAGAGATTTCTTTTACTCGTTTTGATGTTATTCTTTGGTACAACTGAGGACATTCAAGTGGAACTGTCAATCAAAGACTCGGGAAATAAGTCAGGTCTGGAGATAAGGATTAGGGGAATGGTGAGAAACACCAGAATACAGATGATGACAGTCTTAGAAACCACTATTTGAGTAATGATTTTTTTTTTCCTTTTTACAAAACCAGATGGGTGATTGCAATTATGATTGTTTTAAAAATAGAGGGCATGTGTACATGTGTTTAGGTAGCAACATTTTATGCAAGGACAAAATGCAAACATGAGAAATGACAAGGATAATGCGAAGAGAGTCAGTCACGTCCAGAGAACATAAGAGAAGATGAATCTAAGAGTGAGCAGATTAGTTCATACGTTTGGGGATGGGTTAGTCAGTTTAATTTTTAGGCATATGAACCTTTTGTGCTATTTTATATGCATCAAATATAGTATATTTTTTGGGGAGTGAAAATACATGCATGACCCTGAGAATCATTTTTGAGAGCAGCTGGAGAAGCCACCACCATTCACACCCAGATGGCTGTTCTGCCTAACCTAGTGATGGCTCTCAGGACAGATCCATGAGGAAGGTTGAGGAAACCCTTAGAACACTGAAAATAACCAATCAACACAACTTGAATTTTCTCATACTTTTCTTCCCCCAAAGAAAACCTAAGAGATGATCTATGATCAAAGAAAATGCTTCCCCCATAAGCATCCTGGATAAAGTATTGAATAAAGTCCCAAGAAAGAAAAGACATGGTGCAGCAATACCCATGGTGCAGACTAAGATACCCAAATTCTAATTCCTATTGCAAATCTATAGTTCATTTCTTCCAGGTTTCTGCAAGTCATTTCAATTTCTCATGTTTCCCCATTATTATTCTCACACGTAAAATAAGCAGGCTGGATTAGATAATTTCTGATGTCCATTCAGGTCACAATCATTCCTTTTCCCTATATTATCTGTGATTATTTTTATCAACACACACCATCCTCTGCTTCCTGAGAAATGGCTACAGATCGTGGGGGTTCATGGGTGCCATCCTCAGCAAGATGGCGGAGTTGGCGAGAAAGGGCCATGACTCACAGACGCTCACTAATAAGCACTGCTGTAAATAACTTCATTGCGCTAAAGCCCAGATGTTGCCGATAAATATTAGCCAAGTAAGCCCAAGAGGAGAAGAGGTCATTCAAGGAGAAACACTCGTGTCTCAGAAAGTTGATGTGTAAATGCAAACGACACATCCCAGATCAGCATTCAGGAGGCAAAAATAAGTCAGCTTCTCCAAAACAAAATAATTGCTTAAGCAGATTAAGCCACACACACTGTCTCTCTTATACACAAATGACAGAAGAAAAACAACATTTATCTCTAACTCTCAGGCCCAGCAACTGAGAGCAGTTACAGGTGCTGAGCCCTCACTGATACATAATAGAAAAACATAGGAGCCACATAACATCAGCACGAAATAGAAGCAGCAGCGGATTGCTGTCTCTTATATACAAACACGAAATAGGGCACTAGGGAGATGCATGTCCCAGAATGTCCGATGCTGGTAACAATTGCTGGGGCCCAGGAGGAAAAATTTAAAATTGTTAAATGGCAATTCAATTTTAGTTCAGTAGTTCAGAATAAAAAGAACACTGATCTATCCATCTGTTAAAAGCAAAGTCATGATCAATACTAACTTTAGAGTAATAGTTAAGCACACCCGTTGTCCTCGGAAGTTGCATTTAGCCTGAAGTTTAGCAAGATGCCTGCCTACGAAGAGCTTAAATTCTAAGAGCAAACATAACTGCACTGTTTCCAGATTCCCCTGGATTAATATAATTAGGCTAGGCTTATGCTGCAATAATAAACATTACTTACAAGCTAGGGACATGATGGAAGTTTATTTCTTGCTTGTACAGAAATAAGTTGCTATTACTCAGATCCTGGACAGGTTGTCCTTCATGCAGCAACTTGGTGATCAAAGTTCTTTTGCCCAAAGGAAAGAGGGAGTGGGGAGACTGCACTATAGTCTTTGCAACCTTAGTCTGTTAGTGCAAAATTCCACTCTCTCTCACAGACCATGGTCTAGAACTAGTCATTCTGGGCTACTGGGAAGTGCAGGCTCCCATGAGCCCAGGAAGAGAGGAGACATGGGAGTTTGTGAAAGCAAATAACATCTACCATGACAGCACTGCTTAGATGCAAATACACCCTCACATCCCTACGGGAAGTTAATAAGCCTTAGAGCCAAAACAACTACGTCATCTCATCCTCAATAACCCTGGCCTTCCTCTTTTCCAATTGCCCATGAAATGCATTGGTCTTTTTTTACTAGAGGCATAAAACAGTTAACAGTAAGTTAATACGGTTGGAGAGGGGGATAAAAAATTAGACTAAAAACAGAAAGGTCAGGAGGAGCAATTTCTATCCAATTCCTTTCATGCTGTGCCATTACCCTTCAAACTGCATAGCCCTCAGGCCCACGACAGTCCAACAGTCCAAAGGTGACAGAGCAGAGAGAACAATCACCAAGCAGGCAGCAGAGGCAGGGAACTGGGACACCACCTCCTGGAGGGAAGGGCCTTGATTCTGCCCACTTTATCACGTGCACATATGCACACACACCCCCACCCCCAGTGGGGCAAATGTGACCTCTAACCTGTGTCTTTAGGGGAGACCTCTCCTTGGAATCCTGAACTCACAAGTTCAACAGCCTACTTGCCATTTTCTCTTGAATATAACTCAGAAATTGCAAAGTGAACACGGTCAAAAATCAAACTTTGATTCTCCCCAATCCAAAGCTCCCCTCAGCCACATTCTGCCAGTTTTCCCTGTCCTACTAAATCATAGCAATAGCCAGTTAGCCTCTCAAACCCAAAACTTGAGCATTATCCTTAATTCTTCCCTTTTCCTCCCAGGTTATACCTAATCACGTATTACTAATTCTATCTTCAAAATAAATCTTAAGTTTGGTCCACCCCTCCCCATTTTTGTTGATACCATCCTGGCCCAACACACCATCATCTGTCAGCTTGATGAGCTACAGCAAGCCTCTATTCTCTCCACCCCCTACTCTTGCTAGCTTTTAGTCAGCTCTCTGAGGAGTAGCTTGTACCTTCTAAGTCCCTTCCAATGTAAGACCCTCCACTGGTTTTCCATTTCACAAACCTATATGCTTCAGAAGAAACCACACGTTCTCTCCCATATCATCCCAAGCCATTTGAAAATCTGCCACAATCGCCTTTTTTCTATGTCTTTTCCTACCTCAGGAGCTTTACACAGGAGCTTCAGGCCCATGAAATATTCTTGCTCCACCTTTAGGCATGCTTTTTAAAAACATAACAGGTTTCATATTTTTCTAAGTATTCTATTTTCTAAGTACATTTTCTAAGAACGGAAACATAAATATCCAAGTTACTCAATACCAGTATGAGCCAAAATATAAACAATTACATGCTCATATGAACAATGAAACACAAATATAGTCCAATACGAGGGTAGGGGGAGAAGGAAAAGGGAAGGGGTTGGGGTGGGGGATGATTGGCAGGAGGAGGGAGGGCATGAGGGGGGATCTCACCTACTGTGCACATTGTGAGGGTATATAACATGCCCCCTGGCTGAGGGCTGCTCTTACAACTGGAACTTTACCCCGGAAGTGAGAACAATGTAATCTAAAAATTTGTACCCTCATATTAATTTGATATAAAAAATTATGCACATGTGCATACTTGTACACACAACTGCCTTACATTCAATTTGGGATTTAATTTCGAAAATTTAAGGATTTTCCTCATAAAAAGGGGCAATGCTTATTTTATGTATTCATTAAAGAATCATCTGTTGGGAAATGAGACAGGACATGTAAGTTTCATCAAAGTTGATATAGAAATTTATCCATGTTTGGACAAGGCAGTTTGTAATATTAATCATTTGTTCATGAAATAAAATTGCTCAGGAAAAAAAAAAGTTTCCTCTCGGAAAACACCCTTCCTTCCCTCATTCCTTTGTCTTCTATTCCATCTTTTTTTTCCATTTCAGCTTCTCAGACCTCAGTGGTTTCCTCCCAAATACATATCAGCATCTGCATTGTATTTAACAGTACTTGTTTGAGATATGGTTACCCAAAGAGAACAGAGACTCCCTGGAGGGGGACCACTTCTGTCTTGCTCAATACAGCATCACAGAAGGAGCCTAATGTATACTTTTGAATGTAGAATGAAATGTATATATTTAAGGAGATAGGAGCTAATCTCACTAAATAAAAGAGGGTTAATTGTACCTACTATGCTATGTCAGGATCCTCTCCACCAAGTGTCACAAATTCAACTGCCCACAGAAGCTTACAAAGAAACCTGGATGGAGAAAGCCAGACACGGACAGGATCAAACTCAAACCACGGGAAAGAGGAGCATCTAGATGACTCCAAATTTAGGCTTATTATTTCCAGATCTGTTAATTGTTCAAGAGAAATGAGAAATCTGGAGCTTTTAAGTAAAAATGTCAGGGGTTTCTCCATTTTTGAAAAATAATTTGAATTTTAAGTCTGTGTGGGCAAATAAAACTTGCTGGTGTATTCAGTATGGCCACAGATAGCAGTTGGGATTGCCTAATTTTTTTTATCCACATAAACATAAAATTCCTAGCCCACCTGTCAAGATGTTTCCTGAATATGATGACGATAATAGGAATGAGAAGAGTAGCAAGCTCATAGTGCTTACTAGATGCCGAGTGCCATTCTCAGCACTTTATATGTAAGTTCACATACAACCCACAACACCAATGAGGTAGACGCTATTATTATTTTCCCACTGGACAGATGAAGAGCTAAAGAAATTGGCCTTAGGTGATGTAGCTATGAAGTGCTAAGACAGAGATCAGACTCCAAGGCCTCGGAGCCTGTTTTCTTTACTATCACATGAAAATAAATTTAAAAACAGCAAAACCTGTCTTCTCTATAAAAACTTTCTGCTTAATAACAAATTCAGACTGAGGTTTTTCTGTCTGCTGTTTGTTCCAGTCCTGGCCTATTAGTGAAAAACCGTAAGAGGTCACCACCATGCAGGCAAGTGTATACATTTTGTATACTTAGTACAACATGGAAGAGGCTGGTGTCACATTGCCCCACCCCCTCAAAGTAAGTTAACTACACAGGGCGGCACCTATGGCTCAGTAAGTAGGGCACCAGCTACTGAGAGTAGCGGGTTCAAACCTGGCCCCGGCCAAACGGCAACAAAAAATAAAAAATAAAACATTTATAAAAAAAATAAAAAAGAAAGTTAACTACACAGTGTGCAATGTAGACGCGTGAATGTTTAGGAACTAAACTGAATTCTATAAAGGACAAAGATGAGCTGAAATGCAGTGTTAGTGGTATTATTTGGCCAAAAACATGCTCTCAGGATTTGACTTTGGCTGTGGTTTTTGGCAGGCCAAGAAGCCAAATGCCATTCAAACTATATTTTTGGCAACCCCAAACTTGTGTGAAATGAATGCTCGTTTGATCATAGAGGTTGACATGTTTGACTCATTATAACATTAACAATATCAAAAATAGGGATATCCTTTGGTGGTTTTTTGTTTTGTTTTTTTTTAAAAAAGATGGGTCTCCCTATGGTGCCCAGGCTGGCCTCATATTCCTGGGCTCCAGCGAGCTCTTCACCTCCCAAGTAGCTGGCACCACAGGCTCAGGCTACCCTGCCCAGCAGTCCCTTGGTTTGATTGCTACTTTATGAAAATTCACTTTCTAATAAAGGTAGATATCCTAGATGTAACTTAGAGATAATGTTCTTATGGCTTTATGTATTAAAAGCTTACCAGCCAGATAAAACCTAAACACATACTAATTGTTGCAAAAATTCATTCAAACAAGAAATAGCTGAGTCCCTTCCAGGTACCAGGTATGACTGTCATAGGGACATAGGAATATGTCACTAAACAGGTCCCTGCCTCAGAGTTTGCATTCTAGTAAATAGTGTCATACAATATAAAAAATAAGAATAATACATGTTTTTGAAAGTAAATTTTAGAGGAGGAAAAAAAAATGATAGCAGAGTCAGGGAGTAGAGGTCTTGGGAAAGGGGTTGTTACTGAAACAGAACTGTCCATTCCAGTCTCACAGAGAGGACTGGGCTGCAACAAAGATTTGCAGGAGATGAAGGAATGTGCCTCGCATTCCCTGAGGAAAGAGGATTCCAGGCAGAGGCGACAGCCGGCCCACAGGCTCTGAGGTGGGGACGTTGGTTTAAACTAAGAGCAGCCTGACCATGGAAGAACCCAGTAATAAGTGACAGGAGGGACTCACCAGGTGACAGACTCACAGGACCTGTTGGGGCACTGAAGGGAATTTGGCTTTGAGGAAAATAGAGTGTGGTTAGAGGAGTTTGAGAAGAATGACATGATCTGACTTAACACATGAACAAGATGGTTCTGGTTGCTGGGTTGAGAGTGGTGTTTTGTGGGAATTTTGTGAAAACATTGCTTGGGAAGGAACCAAAAAAAAAAAAAAAACCCACAGGGACAGCAGCAAAATTAAGCTTCGAGAATTTAAAAAAGAAGTTTATGAGACTATTTCAATGAGATTGCATCATGGCCATCAACTAGATGGCAAGTCCAGGAGCGGTGTCTTTATTTTAGTCAGTTATTATTGGAGAGGAGGAAAGCTTAATGACCTGGGAGGGAGTATCACCCACTGCACCATTACTGTCATGGCAGAGCCTGACAAAAGCATATTTTGCTCCTTCACTGACCTTGGGTGAAAAAGAAAATGTTTTCAAAATCATGAATGTCCAATATAAAAACCACAGGAGCTGACAGCTCTTTGAAATTATAACCACTGTTGAGTTATGCCAACTTAAAAAAATATGCTTGTTATAATTTTAATTAAGTTTTAGTAAATGGGTATTCTTAATATGTCAGCATTCTTGTCTGCCAAGCATTCATTTTATAACGTGGATGTTCAAATCTGGCCAAATATGCTGATTTAATATTCAACCATTTAGTCAAAATTCATATTTTATATAGGTTGAAAGTCCTTCATCTAAAAACCTAAAGTCCAAAATGTTCCAAATCTGAGACTTTGAGCATTGATATAAGAGGACATTTTCACATCTGACCTCAAATGACAAGTTGCAGTCAACACGTCATCAAAACTACTTCATGCACAAAATTAAAAATATTGCATAAGATTATCTTTAGGCAATGTAAATAAGGTACATATTAAACACAACAGAATTTTATGCTTAGGCTTCAGTCTATTGCTAAGATTTCTCATTATATATATGAGATATATATTATTCCAAAATCAAAAACAAATATGAACTACTTCTGGTTGCAAGCATTTTGGATAAGGGACACTCAACATGTATATGTCATGGACTGGATGTGTATGTCCCTGGAGAGGTTGAAGCCTTTAGCCCCACAGGATGGTACTTGGAAGCAAGGCCTTTGAGATGAGATCATGAGGAAGGGCCCCCACAATGGGATGAGCATCCATAGAAGAAAAGGACAGAGACCCGAGGGCTGATGGCCATGAGAGAACACAGGGAAAAAGCAGCTTTCTGCAGGCTGGAAGAGGACCTTCACGGGAACCAAATCAGCTCATGCCTCGATCTTGGACTTATCAGCCTTCAGAACTGTGAGAGATAAATGTCTGTTGTTCAAGCCACTCAGTCAATGGCACTTTGTTATATCACTTCAAGCTGAGACAGTATAAACAGGGTGTTCCAAAGGTCAGCACACATAGAGAAAATTGTAGCTACACGTACCTTAATTTACAAAATATCTATTACAAAGTTGTATGAAATAGCAACCAAATATTTCTGTTGATTAATATAAAAACAAAATATGACATAAAACATGAGTTTGCTAATTTTTCTATGTATGGAGAATTTTGGGACACCCTGTATATCTGAGGGTATTTATGAAAGCAACATCTGAAAACAACTTCTATTTCATACAGTCCTGGTAATAATGCATCTGGTTTTACCTAGCGGTTTGACCTTTCATTTTATTTTATTTTATTTATTTTATTTTTTTTTTTTTTGAGACGGAGCCTCAAGCTATCCCCCTGGGTAGAGTGCCATGGCATCACAGCTCATAGCAACCTCCAACTCCTGGGCTCAAGCGAGTCTCCTGCCTCCGCCTCCCAAGTAGCTGGGACCACA
>CAUYQV010076925.1:0-44152 GCA_963574575.1 Galagoides demidoff
TTTTTTTCTTTTTTTTTTAGAGACAGAGTCTCACTTGATCACCTCCTAGAGTGCTGCACTGTCACAGCTCACAGCAACCTCCAGCTCTTGGGCTTAGGCGATTCTCTTGCCTCAGCCTCCCAAGTAGGTGGGACTACAGGCGCCCACCATGCCACAATGCCTGGTTATTTTTTTTGTTGCAGTTTGGCTGGGGCCGGGTTTGAACCTGTAACCCTTGGTATAGGGGGCCGGCACCCTACTCACTGAGCCACTTACTTACTACCAACTTACTACTTCTGATTATAAGTTCTAGTTCCATTTTCAATAAATTACCTTTTCTGATTTTATCAGAATATTATTCAATCAAAACCTTTTGTCTAACATTTTAGCACATCCTCTGATGCACATCCTTCAACAGGTGAAACATTTAAGAACAGATAGGCCCAGCTGACAGAAAGAGAAAATAATAAATGGCACCTTTTTCATCTCTAAACTCTCTAATTCCAAGAAAACACCCTAAAGCCTTTGCCTTGGGTAAAAAATATTTGAAATGCCAAATCCGGTTATCAATTCATCTCTATGTGTGTCGGGAAGGATTACTATAGTTAAGTATATTCTAAGCCTGTTTATATCCAGCATGCCTCCTGATGTTCCAGTAAGAGTGCCTATTTTTATTTTTATTTTTGACGTGACACTAACCTGAGAAGAAAGAAAAAAAAGAGTATCTTTAAGCCATTCTTCAAAGCTCATCTCTATGAAGCTATTTTGATGGTTTAAAAAAAGCAGCAAGTTGCAGCTAAATTAGATAGTCTCACTCTCACATTCTCTGAATACAAATAACAAACGAGCGTGATGCATTTAGAGTTTATAATCAGATTTGTTATTCTGCTTATTTTATGCTGTTTTCATGGTCTAGAATTGAAAATAGGGACAATTTTAGTCACAGAGGGACATTTTTATACTATTGTTTTCACATCTTCATATGAGAACAAATGAGAAACCTCCTTGTATGGTGTGTTGCATAGAACATGGAATATTCACATGCCCAGCCCATGTACTCAATAATGCTGCTAAGATGATACATGAACGCTTTTAAGTATTTGATAATATTTGTTAAATAAATAAATTTGGACACCTGTGAGTCAGGTAGTATCCTGTTGGTTTACCTTAAATATCTTTAAAGGATACACAATAGCTCCTTTTTTGGGTATATTATGCCTCCAGATAATTACTAGTAACATTCCATACATTCACAATATTCAATAGAATTCAGTAGAAAACAATGAATCTCAAAGTCTAAAAGCACACTGCACTATTTTTCCACAAACCCACAGATACTCTGTACCAACAAAATTAACATTTTCCAAACCACGTATGTTTTTGGCTCCTGATTACTCCCATGGTTCAAACCACGTAGGTTTTCAGTTTTAGATTACTCTATTTTACATTAAATTGTCATTTTAGAAGGTTCACAATTGACTTGAGATCTACTTTTTCTTTACTTGCCACAATGCCACCTGTGTTAGGGTTTGAGAGTTTTGAAGTTAAGTCTAGGGAAATTACAGATTCTTGGTTACTGTACTTAGACCATTTACAAAACCTACTAAAGATTTCACATCAACAGAATTTTATACATATGTCTAACAAAGATTAGTTACAATTTAATTTTCAGCTTTTAAAAGAAATTCTGTTCTTTTTTACAGCCATCAACCAGAAATTACATTTAAATAGTAATAGAAAATTAGCATGACAGAAAAGAAACACACCACGTTAGACCACAAGGATCAACGTGGTAAATCAAGTTGATAATTTTTTTAATGGGTATTCTGTTTTTTCTTGTGTTAGGTAATGGTATTGTTGGAACAGTAAGTCTTTAACATCTGTGCACTTTGGATCACCTTAAGACAGCTGGTTCCTCTCAAAGCTGCTCATCCTTTGTTCTTTCTCTGTTCTGACCTGGTCCCCTAGCCTTAAGACAGCAATGTGCTTTCTGCAGCCAGGATATCCTCTTCAGGACTGTCGAGCAACCTCAAATGATTAATGTGCTAGTCTAGTGCTCTGGTATTTTTCCCTTTAGTAAATCTCCAGTAAATCTAGGGCTCATTCTATAAGAATGCTAATTAGATCTACTCTTACTAACTTCATGCACATTTTTCTTTTTTTTTCTGTATCTTTGGAGGTGAGTTGCAAGTTTATAAACAATGTATTTCTAAAATAGTTTTTACAGTATTACATAGAAGTAAAACACATCTCCCATCAAGGTGAACTCAAGCAGTGAACTCATTTGGCTCCCTTCCTTCCAGAACTGTACCCTGCCCCCATGCTATAGCCTGGAGCATGATTCCTAAGCCTGCTCTGAAAATTAGGAATCATTTACCTATTTGCCTTTTACTTCTTTTCTTCCACTACTTACTATGCTTATTCTAATGTGGATACCCGTTCTGTGCCTTCTGAGGTCATGCCCCTTATTGAGTCCTAGTGCTCCATCATGCAAGGCCCAAGCAAGGCAGGATCAGGCTCTTGCAGGCTGTCAGACTTATTTCTTTCCTATAGAGATGTTTTCACATAAAGACAGACCTCTATCAAGCTCAGGGCATTAATTCTAAACCTCTTGTCTTAACATAAATTGTGCCGTATCTCCCAACCTGTTGACTTTGGCTTTGAATCTCATGATTTCTTATCCTTTTGGAGCCTTATATAACCTCTCATTCTGTGTCTAAAACGGTAAGTTTCTGGATTTAAACTTTTGCTTTTATTTTTGGCCATATTTGGATTTATTCTATGAATAGGTTACTTCCGTCAGTAAAATCTAGGGCCACGAGGGTTCCCAGAATCCTTTAACTACCTCAGCAGAGACTCCTGCAAAGACCAACATATTCAAAGTATGACTCCAAAAGTCAGAACTCAACTGGGAAAGGTCAAGAAGCCATGACCGGGTGGAAGTTGTTGTGCAGCCTTAAGAACCAAAGCAGGTTCAAAACAAGGTTGCTAAGAAGAAAGACAGCGTTTCAAGTATAAAGAAGGGTAGAAAGAACTATCTGAGCAAACTGAGGGCTCTTATAGTATGGCTACTACAATCACAAGAAATGCTCATGTCATTAAAAAAAAACTGTGCTCTATTATATTTGTATTAAATTGTTTCCCTTCAGATTCCTTATCAGTGGCAAAAGGAGAATTGATAACCATGTAATAGAGGAGCTGGGTGCTGCTCTGACCGTTCATTGACACTGATATCCCCACTGAGGGCAGATGCGGACGGAAACTGTGCCTCCACACGTGACACTCTGAGCACAGCCGCCACCACACGTGACACTCAGAGCACAGCCGCCTCCACACGTGACACTCTGAGCACAGCCGCCTCCACACGTGACACTCTGAGCACAGCCGCCACCACACGTGACACTCAGAGCACAGCCGCCTCCACACGTCACACTCTGAGCACAGCCGCCTCCACACGTGACACTCTGAGCACAGCCGCCACCACACGTGACACTCTGAGCACAGCCGCCTCCACACGTGACACTCTGAGCACAGCCGCCTCCACACGTGACACACTGAGCACAACCGCCACCACACGTGACACTCGGAGCACAGCCGCCTTCACACGTGACACTCTGAGAAGAGCCGCACTGACTTTGTATTGGGTGCTGGATGTACAATCTCCACTACTCCTGATGAAACATCATGCAAAACCAAAACAAAGAGCTTCCCATTACTCAAAATGTCAGTGTTATAAAGACAAAGACCATCTTTACAGAAAGTTTCCAGACTAGAGAAGCAGGAAGAGAGTACATGCAATACCCGATGGGAGACTGAATCAGGTACTAGAGGAAAAACAACACTGGACATGGTGTCATTGGGTCATCCAATAAAATTAGCATGCAGTGGAAGATTAGAAAAATGCATCAATTTAAAATTTATTTGTATGTAAGATAATTTCATTTTAGGAAATAGATGCTGAAGTACATAAGGGTAATGGGCCATACAACTAACTTCCAAAAGGTTTGGAAAAAATGTATGCATTTGTTTACATATGAACGTGTATACACATATTTCATATGGATCTATACATATATACATTCAGGCACACATATGCAGAGAGAGAGAAAGAATGAGAGAGTAAGTGAACACACTTTTCTATAAAGCAGATGGAGCAAATGTCCATGAGAGGTGGCTATGGGGAGAAGTTATATATCTATATGGATATTTTTATATGGTAGACAGGTAAGTGAGCATTCTATGTACAGTTTTTATTCTTGGTACTTTTCTGCAAGTTTAAAATAATTCCAAAATAAACCTAAAAAGAAATAAAACTGCTGTAGAATGGTAAAAGCGTCCATCCTTTACCATTGAGTATGGTATTTAAATTAAATTAAAATGTGAGGTGATGGATATATTAATTAGCCTGATTTTATTACTAAGGTAAAATATATCAAAACATCATGTTATACCCATACATATAATTATTATTTTTCAACCAAAAATAAAACAAAATAACCCCCAAACAACAAAACACTAAACCCAAACAAAAAGATATAGTTAGGTGTGATAGGGTGGGAAAGATCTGAAGATGGCAGGGGAATGTGTGCAGTATACAGAAATCTCTTCATTTAAATTCCTGGTGGTGGCTCGGCGCCTGTGGCTCAATCGGCTAAGGCGCCAGCCACATACACCTAAGGTGGCGGGTTCGAATCCCCAGCCTGGGCCTGCCAAACAACAATGATGGCTGCAACCAAAAAATGGCCGGGAGTTGTGGCGGGCGCCTGTGGTCCCAGCCACTTGGGAGGTGGAGGCAGGAGACTCACTTGAGCCCAGGAGTTGGAGGTTGCTATGAGCTGTGATGCCATGGCACTCTACCCAGGGGGATAGCTTGAGGCTGCGTCTCAAAAAAAAAAAATTAAATAAATAAATAAATTCCTGGTGGTTAAAAAGATAAAGAAAATACTTGGACAACCTCCAGTTGGAAAGGCAATTGCTATTGAGATAAGAGTATATACTCATGTGCAGAGAAGATGCCTCCGTCTTTCCATGCCATAAACATTTAGGACTTGAAATAGTTTGTGTTATGAGACATATGTAAAAATGACTTAACATATTAGTGTCTATGCTATTTGTTCTTATACACACTAGATATGATAAATGTCGTTTGAATATAACAATAAGGGGATCAATCGTATGGATAGAGTAAATATATGCTTATCTGAAAGTTAGCAGATAAAGAGGTATTGCCAAAGTAAACAAGCCGAAAGTGAGAACGGACATTCAAAGTACATTACTGTGTTACTGGAACATCTGGGACTAACACTGTCAAGTTTACATATGTTCTCAAATATTTATGTAACAATCAAATACTAAGCATTCCAGCTGCACTTGTAAACTTTTTATGAACTGAAGTCATATGCACAAGCTCAGCTAAATATACTTTCCGGAGGGAGGAGCGTGAGGAAACTATTAACTCTGACGACCACAATTTGATTGTGGTATGGCCTTCTGGAAGCATTATGGACCAGGGCCCAGTGTGAGAGCTGAGCTGCTGGCTCATGGGAGATTCATTCTAGCAGGCTGAATCAGAAATAACAATGTATGGCTCATAATCATAATTTGGCAGTTACCATTTTTTTTTAGACATAATTTAATCAGGAAAGAATTTAATATCGGGGTAAAAGAAAACTAAACAGAGCAAAGTACACAATGATGTAAAGTCATTAAGAAAAAGAACATTTGATATTAAAATGAAAAAAATTTTCTCAACCCATCCTAGAGCTAGTATGACTGTGCACAAATTAAAAAAGAGCATAAAAAGAAGTCTTCTGTATGATGATCATTTCATATCACTCGTAATGAAAATTACTCATGGGAAAATTTCCTCCTTAGAGATAGAATCTATAGTAACTGCCCTAAACCCATTTTAAAGAGCAAAAAGACAAGAGCAGAGGGAAGGTATTTCATTCTTGGCTTTTTTCCTTCTAGCAAAAGAAGCAGATGGACATATTTCTCCCAAAGTTTATTGAATTATTTTTTGATGCAGTTTCTACAGTATGAAATATTGTAAGATGGAACCAACTCACCAAGTTCTTTATTTTCTGCAAAGGAGATTTTAATCAAACTGATTGCTGTCAGGTTGAGGTTAAAAGGACATTTTTTTTTTTGTTGGAAAATAAAATGTCCTTCCCTCCTGATCTGGCAGGCAGGATTCTTAAAGTTTTCCTTGGAGCTAATCACATATTTAAGGGCAATTTGTGGATCTCGAGGTGTGAAAGTCTAAAATGTGTGGGATATCCCTGTGTGTACTTTTTGACTGCTAGTAGTATTTTACTTATGCCAGCACTTGCAATAAAAAATCTTGGGTCTAGAAGAAAACTGCCCCCTCCCCGTGTCTGTAGCTTTAGAATAGTGTCTCTCAACCTTAGAAGTACATTTGAATCAGATGGGGAATTTTTAAAAATAGCAAATTGAGGGCCCATCCCAGACTCCACCACAGAGCAGAACAGTTAAATCAGAGTAACATTCAGGCATCAGTACCGCTGGATCATGCAGTCAAGTTTGAGAACACTACTTACAGTCAGGATAGGCAGTATTTAGTGGTCATGGGATTAGTTTCACAAAAATGGCATTTCTGAAAAACAACTGAAGCACTAGGCACTCCCTGTGCTATATTTTAACTGGGCTCTGGACACTTGAGAGTTATAACTACAATAGTGCTGATTCTTCAATTCCACCCCCTTTTACATCTTAAGAACAGGATAAGGGCCAATAAGGGACAGTCTGAGGGTAGGCAGTCTCGCCTTGCATACCCTACTGCTTCTCCTGTTCTAGCTGAGGAACAGTAGTGTAAGAAAAATGGATCTTCTTTCACTTTTGACAGGTTATGAAAAAAGTGGCAGTTTTTGCCTATAAAACTGCATTGTGCAGTCATGAATGTGAAGAAGGGGGTAGGATGTAGTTGGAAGCTTAAATCATAAGAGGATGGGACATAATAACCTCCTAAGAATGCCTTTTGGCGCTATTTGAAACAATCTGTCATGTATATATAAATTTCGGGGAATTGTTTTAGCTGATAGAATAACCTGAAGTTCGGTTTTCAAAAGAAAGATCACAAGTCCCGGTCTGCCTGGATAGTTCCAGTTTATGTCTATTGTCCCAGTGTAATTACTAATAGTACTTTCTTTGACTCTCTGTGTCCTATTTAGGTCATAAATTATACTAAAAGGGATTGGAGGCCTTTTATTGAGCAGAGAATTCAGTTTAAAATGAGACAAGATACATGAATCACACATACTAAGTGCTCAGTAAATATTATTTGTCATATGATTATAATTATTATTAAAAGACAAACAACAGGAATTTACAAGCATCAGAATAAAACATAAACACACACCCCTAGATTTCAATCACATCTTGGGAATTGAAGCTTGTTTTTCTTTACATCTTTACAAGAGGTTATGTAGTGTCATCTTTGAAAATACATGATGGTCTTCTTACTCTTTTTCCTATACAAAAATATAATTCATATAATACCAAAAGATTTCTTTCTTCAAAATGTCAGAGGGATTTGTATGTTATTAAACTGTTTTTTGATCATTGCAAAGTAGATGTCATTCTTTATGATTATTAATCAAAGTTTAGTAATTTCTCTTTAATGCTTTGGGACAAGAAAGCAGAAGCAAAAAAAAAAAAAAGACAGAAATGACATTAAGATCTGCTTTAAGTACAGTTATCTGAAATGTTCTCTTGTTTTGACTTTTTCCAGAAGGAAAACTTAAAACAATGATTAAATGAGTATAAGTTACAAAGAGGCATATTTTAGCTCAACATAAGGATTTTTAAAATAGAGTTGTCCAACAGAATGGATTGTTTCAGGAAATGATGAGCTCCTTTGCTGAAGATATCCAAATTGAGACCGGATGAGCATATGCCAAGGATGCTGCGGAAACATTTCTGCACTGTGTGGGAGGTTAGCCAACAGAAGATGATGTCTTAGGTTCCTTCCAACGCAAATTTTATAAACTTATGACTATCCAAGCACGAATAACTACTTTAATGATACAAAGTCTGAAGTCTGGTTAAGAAAATTTTTAAAAAAAGAAGTAGAAAACAAACAAACTTTACTTGGCTACCAGGGAAAGCAGACTATATGAAGCTGCTTCTTTTTTTAAATGCTGAGATAAGGAAAGCTACTTCATTTTAAAAGTATATATTTTATGATGAATGTAATAATTTCTAAAAATCTCATATAAATAATAAATCATGCATTTACAAAAGACAAATGAACTGAGGAATAAGAAATTATTTGCTGAAATATTGAGTTGCATGAAGGAAGAGGAAGCTAGTCAGAAAGCGAATGAAGGACTCAGCAAGGTTTTTCACACTTTCACGGTCCCGTGGAGTTTTTAATCAGTTTTTTTGATTAAAAACTCAAAGATCTCAACTGGGAATTTTGGTGTCCACATAACTGCAAAGCAGAGGTAAACAAGAGGCAAATTGGGCATTATAAAATCTGTAACTGATTCCCTAAATTAGAATAGAATAATTTGCCAACACTCCGTTAGTCATCCAGTTCCATGGAAGAGGTAACATTATCCAGAATCACTATATTTTAAAAACAAAATATTTAGTATTGGTAAAAAATATAACAGACATAAAATAAATAACAAAACAGGACATTATGGAAAAAACCCAGATCCATAGATGACTCATTTATGGAATTATCCATTTGGATAAAAAAAAGATGATCTAATGGAGAGTTTATGGATTCCAAAGAACTAGAATTTATTTTTAAAAAACCAGATGGAAATTCTGCAACTGAAAAAATGTAGTAACTGAAATTAATAACATAATTAGTAGGTTAAGTAGGATATTGGAAGCTGAAGATAAGGTTAGTTATTGGGAAGAAATACCAGAAAGTATCTGAGATGAAACTTGTGGAATAAAAATATTAGAAATATTGAAAGATTGTATCTGTCATATGAGACTGGTAACAAGGTATATATAGTTAAAGTACCAGAGGGAGTAAAAGAAGAAAAGCAGGACAAAAACAACTAAGGAAATGAAAGAAGGGAGTTCCCAAAGTGAATGATATTGAGGCAAAGAAACCGCACTTGGTTACCTCATAGTGAAACTGATGAAAACCAAAGGTCAAAGAAAAAAAATGAAAATAGCTAGAGGGCTATAAAATATACATTACCTTCAAATGTATATCTATAAGAATTATGGTTTTTTTCCAATGGAAATAATAAAAACCAGAAAATGGAATGCTATCTTCAAGCTGTTGAAAGAAAATTGTCTTTCTCAAATTTTATACCCAGCAAAAATATACTCTAGAAATTAAGGTAAAATTTGCAAAAAACCAAAAATTAAGTGAATTTTTTTACTATCATCTCCTAACTAAAATAAACAATAAAGTGAGTTCCACTGACAAAAGAAAAACAAAACAATTCCTAAAAGAAACATAGAAATTTAGGAAGGAATCAAACAAAATAGAAAGAGTAAAAATGTGTACAAATATAAATGGTTATTAACTATACAAAACAGAAATTATGATGTTTTCTGGGGGAATAAAACATGTAGGACTAAAATGATTAACAGTATCATGAAGAATAGTAATAAAGTTAAAATATTCTCAGGACCTAGCATTGTTCAAGAAGTGTAAATTCATTAAGTTATATTGGTTGTAATAAGTAAAGTATATAGGTTGTAATAAGTCCAGGAAGTACGATGTTCTTTAGTATATATAGTAAAACAGGAAAGAAATATATAATTAACAAACTAATAAAGGGGTATTAGAATAATGAAGGATGTCTAATTAATCTTAAAAGTTGTAAAGAAGGAAAAGAAGGAACTTAAAAGATAAGTAGAAAATAGGTTAAGTGTAAACTCAAATATATTAGTAATTACATTAAAAGTAAAAGATCTAATTAATAGGCAAGTATTCTCAAATTGGATTCAAAATATAACTAGATGATGCTTGTTGAAAATTATTTCTTATATAGAAAGATAGAGATGGGTTGGAACTAAAAAGATGGTAAAAGATATACTATGGAAACACAAAACAAAAAAAAGTAGGACATGGGAAAGAGGAAATCCACCAGGAAGATGAAATATGGCTAAATGTGATTCCACATACCTCAAATATCAAAAGCAAAAATTGATAGAACTTAAAGGAGAAGATAAATCTATATAACCACCCCTCTCAATTACTGATAAAGAAATCAAATGAATAATAAAAGCAAAGACATAGAAGATCTAAAGAATACTTTTAATAAACTTTACTTGATTGGCATATATACAACCCTGTACACAATGATCATAGAATTCACATTCTTTATAAGTGCATATGGATCATTTACCAAAATTGATCATGTGGTGGGCCATAAAGCAAGCCTCAACAAATTTCAAGAAACTAAAATCATATAGAATGCATACTTTGACTACCAATTAATTATGCCAGAAATCAATAACCAAAAGTAACAACTATATTTGCTTTGTATCCTATGTTATACTGTAACAATACAAAGTACCAGGAGTATTCCACTGCAGAAACTGATCCAGGGATTATTATTATTATTGTTTTTTTTGTTTTTTTTTTTTGAGACAGAGTCTCACTATGTCACCCTTGGTAGAGTGCTGTGGCATAACCGCTCATTGCAACCTCAAATTCTTGGGCTTAAGTGATTCTCTTGCCTCAGTCTCCTGAATAGCTGGGACGACAGGCACCTGCCACAATGCCTGGCTATTTTTTGGTTGCAATTGTAATTGTTGTTTGGCGGGCCCAGGCTGCGCTTGAACTGCTACCTTTGGTGTATGTGGCTGGCACCCTACTCACTGAGCTATGGGTGCCAAGCTGATCCAAGGATTACTTTAAACATTTAAAACTGTGTTGTAAAATAAATATATATTCATTTTCAGTTAATTATCAAAAAATCTGTATAGCATGTGTTTTGAATAACTTCTTCTAGATATCTGAGATCACCAATATGATTTAGGTTATAAACTTTGTTAGTAAAAAAGAGCTAACTGGTCTTACTTCACATACTTAATTGTTTGCCACAAAAACAAAATCAAGAGAACATTAAGAAATCTATTAACCTTGATAGACTGACTATGTGGTCCAATGCCAGCAAGTGTCCAATGAAAAATACTCTGAATATGCAGGATCTCTTTGGAGTAAGAGAGACCATCAACAATCTTCATGTTACTCTAGTGGACAAAGCAGTCTACTAAGAAAAGTACTTTTTCTGGCAATGTGATGTCTATGTACCCTAAAAAATCAACCAAATATAAAAGAAAAAGGGAAAAGGAAAGAGAAGAAGGCCAAGTTAATGAGAAAAGGCTCTCCCCTCAAATTTTAAATATTGTGTTCAATTTCAAATCAAAAGTTTAGTTTATTGTATCTCAAATAAGAAGCAGTACAATTAAACAAATTATGCCCCTAACGATTGACACAGTTCTTTTTTTTTTATCTTAATGGTAGCTTGTTTATGCCACGAGCCAAGAAGCCTAAAAAGTAAATGGTAATGAAATCATGAAAAGTGTTTTCTACAGCTTGTTGAAAATGGAATGTTTTTCCCTAGCAGAGTGGTCCAAAGCCTAGAAGAAGTAGTAGTCAGTTGGTGTAAGGTCTCATGAATATGGTGGATGACAGAGTGTTTCCAAGTCCAGCTTCTGTAGTTTGCAGCATTGCTTGTGCAACTTGTGGTCCAGTATTTTTAGAAGAGGTCTGTGTCTACTGATCCATCTCAGCAAGTAGCTATGCTTGACTGACCAGGTTTCATGAAGCTGTAGTGGATAATAGCCACACTGATATCCAGACACCATTAACTTATTGATGAATATTAGGTTTTGGACTGTGTTTCAGTACTTCATTTTTATGTATTTCAGCGCTTCTTTTTTTATTTTTTAATTTTTATTTATTTATTTTTTTGAGCTGGGGCTCTGGCATATGGGGCTGGTGCCCTACTCCTTTAAGCCACAGGTGATGCCCTCTGCACTTCATTTTTATCTATTTTTAACTATTGTGCCAAATGCTTGCAATTATAAAAAAGCCCATTTTTCCTCACATGTAATAACTCATGTGGTCATTAGAAATGGTTCCACCTTTATGTCATGATAGCAAAGAAAGGCAAACTTCAGACGATGTCTCTTCTGATGCTCATTCAGTTCATGCTTTATCTATCCAGATTCTTTAACTTGGTGATTTGTTTCAAATGGTCTAACGTTATTGGAATAGTAACATCAAACCTTATGGCTAATTCACACATAGATTGATGGGGTTGCTTCCATTACAGCTTTCATCTCATCATTATCCAGATCACTCATGTGACTTATTTTAAGGTTAAAATCAGCAGAATGTAACTTTTCAAACCACCAACATACTGTGCATTCATTAGCCACATCCTTCCCAAATACTTTGTTGGGAACTATATTCAAAAATAACATGCATTTTTGACTTAAGTATGGTTTCACAAAAATTGCTGTAAAAACTTTTGAAAGATAATCACAAGCCAAATGTGTTTGAGAACGACAATGTACCTTCACAATAATAATAAAACAAGAAATGTCAAAGTGAAATGTCAGAGATATCAACTGTCAAACTTAGTATGTAAGAAAATAGGACATTTCATACTGAATAACCTAATACAGGGTTGTGTATCAAGGTGACTAATTTAATCTAACTCTTTATTTCTTGTCCCTTTCCAAATTCTACTAAAGTGACAGTAGATATATAAATCTAAAAATAGAACTTCAGCAATACTGCAAAGTTGGAGGTATATATGCGACAAGCAAGCAAGAACAGGGAGTAATTTCAGGAAGATAAAAAGCAAACTTGGGACAGAAAGAATGAAAAGAACTGCAACAAGGCTGAGAAAGGAAATGAAAGGATATTAAGTAAAACAAATTCTTATAGTTTTCTCCTTTTCGTCATTTTATATGAGGTTGTGTGAAAATTAGCCTGCTTAGCTTTCCAGTTCTCTAAAATGTTCTTTCAACCATTCAGCTCAACTATTGAGTGATTTTTTAAAATTTTATTTATTTTATTTTATTTTCTTGATTTATTTTTATTGTTGGGGATTCATAGAGGGTGCAGAGATGACTGACTTAAAAAAAATCACTCATCTGCTTCTGAGTGATTTTTTTTTTGAAGTCAGTAATCATTTCATTTTCACAGCAACTTGTTTTCAGATACATTTTTCACTTGAATGTCACTAAAAATAGTAAGTAAAATAATTTTGAAATTTTTGTTGTTTCCTGACTGAATATTGTTTCCTCAAAGGCTACATTGTTTTCTTTAAGTTTGATACTTGTTTGTGCTTAATGTTTGTTATTCTTGAGGATAAATCTTCTCTAGCCAAAAATTATGCCCTCCATTTTATCTCCCTCTTATCCTCTCATAAGTCCAAATAACAGTAAATATTACATAGTGCTCACTCTTGAAGAAAACTTCCCTAAAGTTTGTGGTTTTGTCCTACATGTTTAAGAAATTCTTAGTTTGAAGATGGAATAGTGGGGATTTCCTCAATGTGGAATGAAAAAAAAATACTAATAGCAAAGGTTAAAAAGAATCACAAAATTGATCATAAATGGAAAGAGAAAAATGTAAAAAAATGTTGAAGCCTTGTCAAGTTAAAGCCTATATTCTTTTCTGAGTCTTCAACTGCAACAATGATTGAATCCTGACCCTCTCTGGAAAGGTACCATCTTAAATTCCATTGTATTTCTCCTTTTCTTATCTCTTTAAAAGTTCAGTCTTAGTTGAAAAGGTATCATATAGTGGGGCCAATTTCTACAATGTGGAGGGTAGTCTGCAGGAGTATCGAAAATTAAAAAAAATTATTGAAATTCATGAAAAATTAGAAAGAAAAGATGGGAAACAGGACAAAATCTAAGGAAATAGGACACAATCTAAGCTATATGAGGAGAGAGGTGGGCATAGCCAGTTAGGGCACAAAACAAATACATCTCTTGAATTTTACAGACATTGAGATGTTTGGGAAGTTGTAATTATAGTGTCCACTTATATAGGGTAGTGGCTGGTCAATGTTCAAGGTGCTTGATCCAGAGCATAGAGGGGATGCCTGCCCATGGCTATATGCTGCTCATTGTGGCTACCTGAAATAGACCTAGGGCAAGAAAGAAGTCCTGGGTAGAGTTATCAATTTCTTTGGTTAATGCCACAATACCCTAACCATTCCTTACCCCATGCCTTCTAAGCACTAAAGTTTATTCATGTCAGTAAATCATATTTCACTTATTTACTTGTGATGGGCCTTAAGTTGTTTTATAGGAGAATTATATTTATCTCTAAGTTCATCATAGAAAATACCTTTTCATTTTCTTTTTTTTTAAAAAAACTCTTTCTCTCTAGTACAGTGTTTCACATCAAAATTAAATGAAAAATCATTTCTAGAAAACTTCCAATAATATTAACTCTTCCATGAAACTACTAGAGTTTTCTTTAAAAATTTTCTATTATACAATTGAAAACATTTTTTCTTTTTCTCTTTATTTTTTTAACTTGAAGGTTAATATTTCAAAATAATTGGAAAAGATAATTAGATATTAGCAAATTTCCTTTGATAGTCTTGTGTACACAAAACAAAATAAAAGGTGGTATTCAGTGAAGTGTGTCTTAAACCATTTATTTCACGAATAAGGAAAATGAGGCCAAAGTGGCCATTTGGAAGTGAGGATAGAGATTGAGGGTATAGAGGAGAGTTGAAGGAGTTGGAGCAACAGTGTACTAGTTTCATGAAGATTTCTCTTTACCTCACTGCCAATTTCACTTCTCCCTAATACTAATTTTCCAACCTTTATGACCCAGTATCTCTTTACTTTTCAAGCCTAACTATGAATATATGTCTCCATAAGTGGATTAACAATGGTTGTTAAAAAATAGTAAGAATATGTAAATAACAGAGGGGAATAAAATAAGTCTGTGATAATAATTCATATTAGGAAACATGAAAACCACACACGTAGGAAAAAACAACATAGTCAATCTACCAGTGGCAGAGAGCATGAAACAGAAAGAGCAGGTTTCAGAGTGAGAGACAGCAGAGCAGGAACCCTGAGTGAGGATTAAAGGAGATACCCGGAAAAGTACCGGCGCCAGGCATTCCAGTAACTCTCCCTTCACTAGACATTATTAGTTTATATCCCTTGCAGATAGGCAGACCTTGAATGTGGTCACATATGCTGACTTGATAGTGGAGGAATTATTCATGTTTTCTACAAAAACATGAACCAATTTCCACTCCGATCCCTTACATTCAATAGTAGCTACAAAGAAAAGATACACTTACAAGTCTAGAAAAATTACAACTCTGCTAAGAAAATTCTTAATTATATCAAGTAGACTTTATATAATATCTAGTCCATCTTGATAATTCATTGCATTAGTGTGACGGTAGCATTTGGTGATGAAATGATGCAGGGATTAGCAAACTCTTTTTGTAAAGAGCCAGACAGTAAATATATTATGCTTTGCAGAATAAGAGGCAAAATTGAGGATATTATATAGAACATAACATAGTGCAGAAATCTAACAAAATGAGAAAACAAATTGCTTTGTTGACCAAATTCAAAATACAATAATAATTATTGAGTACATTAAAAAATCTAATGAGAATGGAGTTTTGTTTTGGCACATTGAGCTTATTGAGGTTCAAAGTTAGTATTCCTTAAATTGGTTGCCAATGTTCATTTATAAAAATTATTCTTAACTTACAGGTGTTATTAAAATGGAGGCAAGCTGGCTTTGGCCTTACTTACTTTATTGGCCAGTAAAGTGGTCCTTACTTTTTAAGCTCTTAGCCCAATAGACTCTTGTAGCAATGGGCTTTAAAGCTATTATGATTTGGCTTTTTTATAAAAATCAAAGTTTTTTGCTGAAACTGAAATTTTAGGTTTTGTGAAATCAATAAAGTAACTCACCAAAGTTTTATCTTTATAAATTTCATGTTAATAAGATTAAATCAATGAATATATTTTAAATGTTACAAACATTTTTGAATTTTGTTTGTTTACATATTTGAAAGAAATATATTTTCTGAGTTTAAGTACCATTTTGCTGAAGAGTATAATTTGTCCCATATGAACTATTGCTGCCCCTTTCTGTTTGGTGAATCTCTGATAGACTGTGACACCCAACAGTATTTAGACCTAAGTGACAGAGGATAATGTTAAGAGGCAAGGATTTGAAGCATCCATGTCAGAATCCTCCTACAACTGTTCTTGGCCTACAATTAATAAAGACAATTAGACATTTTCTTCACTTACATCTGTAGTTTAAATAGCATCTGACAGTGGAAGAGATATCTTGAATTGGAACTCATATGTTAAAAACAATGTGCCTACTTTTGGGGTTTAGTTCTCCTAACCCAGGCTACTTCAGAAGACGATAAGCGGGTTAGAAGGGTTTCCTGTTCCATTTGTAGGCAACTTCTGTTTTGCCTGCCTCCTAACAGTACTTAGGACAGAGCTGCTTCCAATCCTGATGTTCTGTGGGGCACTGACATCCTTACACCACCATTCTGAGAATATCAAGTATCCTGCTTACATCAGCTACCTCCACACAGAAGCAGAGAATAGGTAGCTTCATAGTTCCACTATTATCTATAGCTTCCTAGAGGTTGAAGGTTGTCTGTTTCTGTGGCCAATCTCCTTTTCTCTGTGCAAATCTATGCTAGGTAAATGTGTCAAGCAATGCTACCCTAGGAACATCAAGATAGCCTTTATTGCTTTTTAGCTCTTTAAATACTATTCTTCCCCTTACTTCGCTAGACTTTGCAGGTTCATGACTCTTTAATCCCAGGAGTTTTAAACTGGGGGATTCCCCCCTAAAAACCCAATTTTTGTTCTAGAAATTAATTTATAAAGGAAATTATATTAATTCATCACATTTAACCTCTTATCCCCCAAATAATTTCAGACTTGTGAAAATTCACTTTGCCAGTAAATGTATTAGAAACTATTATTACATTAACTTTATAAACAAGAGATAACTGACAACTTTCAAAGAGCTTGGCCTCTTGAGTTTTTAGAAGACTATTTTGACTAGTTTGTATATTTAAAAAACCCAAATCACCAATATGTGGGTTTTAAAAATAATATCCTTGATCATTATTGAATTGTCTTGCATATCTGATAAAACTGAACAACAAAAAGCTATACCTCATTTACTATTTGGTAAAAATAAATTATGTTAATAATAGCCAGTTTGGCAAGTGAAGAGAGAAAGCCAGAATGATCATATACATCTTAATAAGTATATAAATTGGTTCAATATTCTTGAAGAGTACTTTAAGAAGTAATTTAAGTCCATATTTGGAATGTGAAAGATAAAACAATATAGCTTTTGGAAGATAACTTGGTCTTCATGACCTTGAGGAAAGATTTTTTCTTAAATGAGGCATAGAAAGCACTAACATTGAAAGACAAAAGGAAAAAAAAAAGGAATAAATTGTTGATCAGAGACACCACTAAGAGAGTGTAAAGGGAAGGCCATGGTAGAGAAGTTAACATAGTAACACATAACTGGTCACACAAGGGCTCACATCTACAGTAGTCAACGAGCTCTCACCAATCAATTAAAAAAGTAGGACAGATAATCCTGTAAAGAATGTCACAAAAGAGGATGTTAAATGGTTAGAAAATAACTTTGTGGTCATAGAACCACATATTAAAAATACCACAATACACTCAATAGTATGGCAAAAATAAAAACTTTAATACTTATTAAAATGCATATGATCATTCTGGCTTTCTTTCTTCACTTGACAAACTGGGTATTATTAACATCATTTATTCTTACCAATATAGTAAATGAGGTATACCTTTTTGTTGTTGTTCAATTTAAAAAGGATTATCAATATGCAGTGTTAGTGAGGCTATAAAATAATTGAAATACTAACACACTGCCGGTGTGCAAATTGTTATAAGCATTTTAGAAAAGCCAGTAATTTTAGTTAATTATAATGCATATACATTTGCACCAAAAATCTGTACAAGAATGTTGATAGCAGCATTATTTGTAATAGCCATGACCCCCCAAATGTCCATTATAGGCAGGATAGATTGTAGTATATCCACACAACAGAATAATTTTTAGGAAAAAAAAAGGAAACAAAATGAAGTCTTCATACAACATGGATAAATGTAGAGTGGGAAAAGTGAAAGTAGATGGAGAATACATAAGAATAAATATTTTCATCTGTAGGGAGTTCAGAAACAAGCAAAACTATTTATGGTATTCAGGGTGAGAAACGTGTTTACTTTCTGGAAGGAGGAAGGCATAGTGACTGGGAAGGGCACTCAGCAGAAAAGAGGACTTCTGTAGCCTTGACCTGGTTAATAGTTACACAGGTGTGATCCACTTTGTGAAAATCCAGTAAGCTGTATTTGGTTATTTTTAATTTTTGTTATTTTCTATGTGTTACTACTTCAATAAGAAGCAAAGAGAAAAAGCACGTATATGGATTTCCTAAAAGAGATTATTCCTGTAGTATTTTATTCATCTGGAGGTGTCTCTGACTAGAGACATTTTTTTCCTGCTTCACAGTTTGTCCTGGCACTATCTTCTAATAAATTTTGTTCATGTCATGCCTATATTGTTTAAAATTTCCTTTCTATATCACTACATTTCTCTTTTTCTTTGGAGTTGTAGACTATCACCCTAATAACATCTAGGAATAGTTTTGGTTGGGAGTTTTAATCTGAATAATCATGTCTTTTTAAAACTAAGAACAATTTTCTTCTATTTTCAAAAATTATCATTCTGTCACCACCCATTTATTCCTGTTTATTTGGAAGTGGGATTTCTTCACATTTTCTTCCGTATCTTTCAATTTTTCTCCCACATTTTCCAATTTTTTTAAAAAATATTCTGGGACATACCCATGATAGGCAAGAAGGTATCAAGATCATCAACTGGAATTTTGAACTGTGTTATATGCTTCTAAACACCAGGTTAACGTAGAGTTATATCCACTTGATACAGGACTTCCAAGAAAGAAATTCATTTCAGAATGAATTTATGAGAGTTTTTAAAACTCCATTTTAAACAATTTTCATTTAAATATGTTATTTGAACAGCAAAGGAAAGAACAAAAGACAAATAATGAAGACAACGCTCATGGATGACTTTGAGAAGTATTTTATACTTTCTTTTCTCAAGTCTTATATAGTCTAGACATAATGTAATTAAATTGGAGTTTTTAAAAGTTAAGGTCAAGTTCTGAATATGACATTTAAAAATCTATGTAAAGATTTTGTAATAAGGTATAAAAACGTTAGATGTGTCATTTTCCTATGTCTTCGAATCAACTTTCTTTTAGAGAATTTTGGTTTTATGTGTATATCTGCCTTTAAACTCTTTTTTGGTTTTGTTTCAATGAACATATTTGTGGGACTGTAGCCAAGAGAGTGTGCCACTTGGGGAAGGAGGGGGAAACATTCTGTTTCCTTTTTTTTTTCCCCTGGAGATATCTTTGTTTACAGAGCGAACACAGGATGCCATCAGACTTCCAAATCTGAATGGCTGAGGTGATTTTGTCAACATTACTCTGCTCCCCAAGTCAGTAGCTTTCCAAAACAGTATAGTTGCCAACTGACCTCTTCAGTTACTGCCACATTTAGATACTTTAATAAAAGCCTATTGTTCATTTTAAGCTGTATTATTTTATCTTTATGTATTGTTTGCCAAAGGAGAATTTATTTATAAGTAAAGATTAATGTTCTGAAGTTGTTTCACCATCAAATTCCTTCAATACAGGAGAGTTATTTTCACAGTTACTAATAAAAGACTAAATATAGCACCAGAATCTATCCAGTAAGCATTTGTTGAGCATCAGTGCTCACTGCTATCAGAATTCCTTTATAAATAATTTTATAATATATGGCAAATAACTACAATCACAATTTCATAGCTAAGCTTGAGAAAAGTACCTAAATTCTTACATAATCCTTGAATAACAGATTTATAATACAGGTATATCACTGTCTTATGGAGAAGCCATACCACATACAGAGGGCAAAGCAGAGGCATTAAAGCCAGTGTACTTGAGTGTACTGTACTGTGGACTAGTTATGTAAACTTGGTCTAGTTAACTTCTAGATGCCTCAACTTCATCATCTGTAAAATGGGGGTGGTAATAGTACATAACACATAGGGTTATAAGAGTCAGTGAGTTACAACAGAGCCTGGCACATAGTAAATATTAAATAAAACCTAGGTAGTTCCTCACCTTTTAAAGTGAAAGATAATAGAAAGTGTTTAAAGATGCTATATCAGGGTAGATACGTATACTGCATAAAACTGTAAGACATCTTTCAGACAGAAACTGTGAACTGTATACCTAGGAGGAATGAAAGAGAAAGGTAGTCCCTGTTTTTTTAAACCCCACCCAAAATAAGATGAAGACTATAATAAAGGTAAGTGTATCAGTTACTTACATACAAAACAGCTCCTTCATTATGACCACTCCTGTTATTCTCGGTCCTTTCTAGTAGTTCCTTATGACTTCAAACACTTCTCTCCCCTCTCTCCCAAAGGCTGATCATAAATGCATATCTAATGTGAAGCTGAAGAATCTTCAAAGCCCAAAAAGAGAAATAAAAGCAACCAATGCAACAAACTCCTGTACTTTTTCTCTTTATGATTTTTGTATGGGTTATGTAACAATTCGTCAGCTCAACCTGCCGGCTCAGTAAACTGACATTTAGACTTTTACTATTCATCTCAGATACTAAGATTTTGTTTTATTTAAAATTATAATAATCAATCCATTTTGTTTTCATAGAAGCTAGTTTTGTTAAGACAGATACATCTTACCTAGTTTATCTGATACTAATTATAATAATTCATTTTCTTTTGTTTCTAATATTAACTAAGTTTCCCAAAAAGTAAAATTCTATTTCTTTGTTGCCTTTGATGTTTCTCTTGTGCCAGTGCTAGTTTTCCTCAAATTTTTGGTGATTCTTAATTACCAGTTTATATTTATGGGCAAGTGTAGATTACTAATTATTGATATCAGCAACATATGTTCTCAGGTCAGTGACAGTCTTTTCTCTCCTGGTTCTGAGTACAGGCCCTGAATAGATGAGCTATTATCTTTGAATATAAGCAAATCTTCTCTTGTGAGGAGACCCCCCCCCCCGCCGGTAGCTCAAATCTTGTACCAAATCTTCCCCTTGAAATCTGTCCACCAAAGTTAGAGTTACATATTTGTGGCTTGGGTCTGGATTTTAATAGCATTGGGCTGCCTTGAGAGCAAGTAGTTGATAGAATTGTTTTACCACCTACAATTAAACAACAGGCCAGACAGACAGAGTTTATCTGTCCTGATTTACCACTTCCCCTAACCCTGGATTTACAAATGTCAAGCTAGTCACTTTACACATTGCTGAAATTCTCAGGTAAATTAAATAAGAAATTTTAAAAACCCTTAATATAAGTTATATATCAAGTTCATAAATCAGAAGTCTCAGTACAATGAAAATTTCAATTCTCCCCTAGTTAGTTTATATATTTAATGCATTCTTCATTTAAATTCCAGGTGTTTCTATTTTTTATGGAAAATGACACACTGATTTTAAAATTTTTATGGAAATTTATGGAGTTAAAAAAAAGCCAAAATACTTCTGAAAAACAAAACCAGAGGACTTAGTCTACTGAAAATTGAAACTTGCTTAAAAGTTACTGTAATTCAGATGGTACAAAAACAAAGATAGACAAATTGACCAACAAAACAGAGGCATGGTTATTTGAACACTTAATTTATAAGAATGGTAATACTGTAGAATGCTGGAGAAAGAAGTATCCTTTCAATCAACAGTGGTGAGTCAGCCACATGGAAAGCAGACAATCTGAACTTAACATCACTCTATACACAACATGAACTAGGGGCTGGTTGAGGAAGGAAACCATATATCTAAATGTGAAAGATAAACAATAAACTTTCTGGAAGATATCATAACATTTCTTCATGTCCTTGGGCTTACAGAGGACAATAAAGTTATACTAACCATAAAGAAAAAGTGATAAACTTTATCATACTAAATTAACAAATCCTGCTCATAAAAGATACCATTAAGAGAGTGAAAAGGCAAGAAATAGAATGGGAAAAGATATTTGCAATAAAAATATTTGACAAAGGTCTGATATCTAGAATATACAAAGAAATTCTATAAATCAAAATGGGCAGATAAAACAATAGAAAAATAGATGAGACACTTATAGGTACTTTACAAAAGAGGGCATCAAAATGGGTAATAAATATATGGAAAGATGATAAATCTCATTTGTAAATTATAGGAATGCAAATTAAAACTAAAATGAGATGACACTACATGCCAATCAAAGTAGACAAAATTAAAAAAAACCTATAGTACCCAGAACTGGCAAGAATGTGAAGCAAAAACCACATGCTGCTGGTGGAAATGAACACTGGCACTATTACTCTGAAAAATTATATCTTCTAAAGTTAAATATGTGTAGAATTTCTCTATCTCTCACCTTTACTTTTATATTATGTAACATTCTGTTTAACATTGAATTTTTCTTCATATCCATAAATTGAAGTATGATCTATAATTATTTAAGCATCGAACTGAGATATTTAATAGTTTAAACATTTTGTTACTGCTTTTGGAAACAGTCAAATACAACTTATTCCTATTCGCTAAATGCAAAATGTAACTATTAAAGCTAACTGTTTTTGCTAATTATGTGTATGGAAATATTAAGTTACATACATATTTTCTAAATCAGTTTTTACTTTAATTTTTTTTTTTAATTATCAAAGTGAGAGTTTCTTAGGAGGCCTGGAGACTGGGTATCTGGGATGCTCAAACCAGACAACAGCAAAATGCTATCATGAATGTAGAGAAGCATTTGGAGGGCTGTGCCCAATCTTTACTGCTTAGGTATGGAAAGCTGCCAGGCACAGCAGACCTCCCGGTGAGTTAAATCAATGACTCTATAGAGTCCCCAAATTTAAAGCAGGGCCTGAGAAACTTTGCTGATGAATTTGCCAAACTTCAGGATTATCGACAAACAGATGTTCAAAGACTTGAAGCCTAAGTAGTGGGACCTTTGAAAGCTTACAGAACCATTGTAAAAATGAAATGGATGACCTCCAAACAACATTAACAGCAAGGAATCAAGAAGCAAAACAGATAATTTAGTTAGAAAGAATATGGTCAGCAAAACCTATCCTGATGGATGTGGTATTGTATCTTTTTAATTTCCGTCTTTAAAAAAATGTTTTGTAAAGCAGAAACCGAATTACAGAGAGCTACAGTGGATGCTACCTGAACAACTTGTCATCAGGAAGAAACTACTGACAATTTTGAAAAGCAGAAAATAAAAAATATAAAGATTATATTTTCAGAATTTATTACAATCAAAATGTTATTTTGCAACAAAGCTTTAAAGGTCTACCCAGATGCCTACCAAAGTAAAGAATGAGGAGGAAAATTTAGAGATACCATATGAGCAAATTCAAAGTCACTTCTTCAGAGACTGCTGCAAGCTAAGTGTATATCTGGAACAGGACAAGTATCTACCTGTCAACCAAGAAAGGATCAGTAGGCAGAAGATGATAAAAATGAAGAGTTCGGTATTACAGAAGAAGAAAATTAATTTTCTTAAGTTAGCTTCACATTTTTATTTTCATCTTAGATTACTTGAAATCCAAGATTACTGAATTGTAAAACTGTATACTCACTCCATACATTAAAACCTCAAAATGAAATCCTACTAGAAAGGAAAATTATTAAAGGCAAATTATGCTAATAAATAAAATTAGTAAATTATCAAAGTGATCTTGCAAGTGGCAAAATACTTGGGTTTTATATAGTATTCAATAAATATTTATTGAGTTCCTTCAGCATATCAGAATCTTTTCCACACCTTTCTCACCTTCTAAGGATATACATTTTAGCTAAGGATCACAAAGAATAAGAAAAGGTAAAAAAATAAAATATACTTTATGTTAGATAAGGATGAGTGTTAAAGAGACATGCAGGACAGGGAAGCAGCGGAGGAAGTCTGACAGTGACATTCATAGGTCGGGAAGCCAGGGAAGGCCTTGCTGAGACGGTGATGTGTCTGTGAGGCGCATGGAGAAATGAGCCATGCCCATACCAGGAAGAAAAGCTGCAAGTGCAGAGGCCCCGTAACATATCCTGAATTTCCATATCAGGAAGTTGCCTTAATCATTCATAGCTTGCATTTTGGGAACTATACTGGTTACACATTTGCTTTCTACTATAATTGAAGATGTTGCAAATTTTTGCTACAGATTTTACATTTGAGTTCCTGCTTAGCAGTTGTAAAATCTTCCCAAAATTGACTTTCTGAAATCATATATAATCTTACTGCCCCCAAAGTACTAACTAAAATCTCTATAGAAGGGTTCTTTGAGCAAGTCTGAGAGTCAGTGAAGTGAAAGTCAGGCATCTTGGGTTCCAGACCTATCTCTGCAGCTCACTGGCTGTGGGACTTCCACAACTTCATCAGGCCTCAGTTTCTTCATTTAGGAAATGAGATAGGAAGGTTGACTCAAGGGTTTTAAATTAATGCTTTTTTAGGTGAATAGAGTATTTTGAGTAACTTTATACTGAGTATGTACTATGTAGTTTCACTTTACCTTGCCACATCAGAACTTACCAACTCACTTACCTGGCTCACTCAATCCTTGGTTATCTGACTGACCCAGTGATTTTCAACCAGTGTGCCATACCACTCTGGTATGCCAGGAGAGGATCTTAGGTGTGCTGTGGAAGTTTAACTGTAGGTTCAAAGAAAAACCTACAGTTTTTCTTGTGAGGAAAAAAAATGTTGAAGACACTGGACTAACCCCTGACCAAATAGCGTTGGAGACCCTCCTAGCTGTAACAACAGAATACTATGACTATAGCTTGTTTATTTAAACTCCACTAAAGAAATGGCTCTGATTAGTTCATTCCTCTTCACCATAACATGAACCATCAAAACTTCCACCTACTTGGATGAAGTTTAGGCAAACATATATGTGGAAAGGATATGAGGTGCATGTTTTCTTACTGTGAAAACATAGAGGCTGTCTTATCTGGGTAGAAACGTACTGAGGACAGTTTACAAGCAGCTGCCTTTTATGTACATAAGGCAGGGAAGGTGGCTGGGGGATTCTTTATGGAATAAAAATGTAATTCCTTGAACAGTCCATACAACTTATTTTTCCCATAAAACAACTTAATCTTACTCTTAAATACATTGGACACACTATTCCCAGCATATTGCAAGCTCTTTGAGGGCAGCACCTATTCCTTAGTTGTCTTTGTATTATCTCCAAGAGTATAATCTAGTATCACACATAATATGCACTCAATACATGCTTGTAGGTTGACTTATGTTAAGTTTTTCTTTTCTTTTTTTTTTTTTTTTTTTGCCACTGTTTTTAGGTCCGTAGGTCCTCTGTGTCATCATACTCTCTAACACACTCATGCTCCCTTTTTTTTGAGATGGAATTTCACTCTGTCACCCTGGGTAGAGTGCCTTGGCATCCTAGTTCACAGCAACCTTAGACTCTTGGGTTCAAGTGATCCTCTTGCCTTAGCCTCCTGAGTAGCTGGGACTACAGGCACCCACCACACCACCCAGGTATTTTTTCTAATTTTTTAAAGGAGAGATGGGGTCTCACTCTTGATCAGGCTGGTCTTGAACCCCTGAGCTCAAGCAATCCACCTACCTCAGACTCCCAGAGTGCTGGGATCATAGATGTGAATCACCCATCTGGCCATACTCTCTCACTCCTAGGCCTTAACATGCTATTTGTTACCTGTGGCAGACACCATTTTTCTCTTCTTTCTCCCATCTTTACCTTATAACTCCAGACACCTAGAGTCCAAAAATCTAAGTTACATTCATTTCTCTCTCATCTATTTTGCATTATAATTATGTGCATTTTCCCACTAGACTCTAAACCCTGTAAGTGCAGAATATCAGTCTAGCACAGTACTTGACATAGAGATCTAAGTACTAAATAATTCTTACTAAAGGAACAGCCAGGTGAGATAGCTCATACTTATAATCTGAGCACTTTGAGAGGTTAAGATGGGAGGATTGATCAAGCCCAGCAGTTGGAGACCAGCCTGGGCAACATAGTGAGACTTTGCCTACACACACACAGACACACACACGCACACATACAAACTGATTAATTAAAAACAAGTAAATAAATTAATATAAATAGAAAAATTGCTAAATGAGTGTTATGAAAATACTGGATGTAGTTGACCAAAAGAAGAAAGGTGATAAGAAAAAGGTACTATGAGGAAGCGAAGACTTAAAATTATTTATCAAGAAAGATAATTTGATGTTAAATTTTAAAACTAAAGGAGAATACTCATAGATCACTGTTCTTAAGATTGAGAGGCTAAATTCTATGAATTGTTCCAAATAGGTAAGAAAATAATGTTATTAGTCCTAACAAAGATACTTCAATCAAAAATTTTAGAAAATATAGACTAAGGAAATACTTATGCATGATAAAATATGAGACAATTACAGTACACATTAGCAATTATTAACATTCAGGATGTATTGATTTCTAAAATTGTAACACACAAATGCTACCTGGTTATATTTGTTTTTATATGGAAAGCAGGGAATTACAGTTGTATATTATGAGAGCCGTGTCAGCTTTCAAGAAATTAATTGAAGACATAGCATTCTACATAAATAGGATAAAAGCAACTTAGCCTTAATTTTAGTAATACTTAAGATCAATTGTGAAATTCTAATTTCCTAAATTTCTAAATTATTCTCACAAAATTTATCTTCCCTGGAGGTTATTAAAGCAATTAAGTTTGTAAAGGGAAGGTTAAAAGGACTTCTGCATGCTACATTCTCACAGCATGCAGGAGAACAGCCAGCAGCCCGAGTAAACTGCTGGTAGGGTTCAAGGAAAGGCTTGTACGAGCAGATGATCAGTTCTGTTCTTGCTAAGATTTGGCAAAGAAATACACTGTGGTTTCTTCAGATGACAGCATCATAATTCATTTAGCTCTCCCCAAAATTTTCACAAAAAGGCCAAAAACCCACAGGAAATGTGAGCAATGACATTTTCTACTCAGGATCAAGACCGACTATTTTGCCAGAAATTGAAAACAATATAGCTAAAACAGTAAATACACAGTAATGTGTTGAAAGAAATAGGGTGCTGGACTGGTCAGTGACACAATCCATCATTTCTATTATAACTTCTGATGGATAAAAAGGTCAATATATATATATATATATGTATATATATATATATATATATGTTTGGATTGGCAGACTTCCATGCAAATAAAATGAAAACCAAATAAATGATAAAGAATCTCTTCACATTAATTTACAGATTATGTCCCCAAAGATTTACGCTAAACACTGTGACTTTAATGACAAGTTTGATTATACATTCCTAGTTGATTTCTAGGCAGTTACAAGCTAGCTTAAGGGCCATCTAGAAGTCATGATTTCTTTGCTTTATACAAAACGCTAAAGCTTCTTTATCATTCTGTATTCAGCCATGAACTCAGCTGCACAAGCCAAACGTAAAGATTTTATGGGCCAATCTATCATGTGAATACGTGAACAAGAATACAAGCCTACTCATGCAGACACTAAGGGTGGTTTCCATTTTTATGAATGAAAAAGAACCCTGCATAAACATTCTTTATTTAAAGTTTTAAATGAAGAAAGATGCAAAACAAAGTGGAAGCATTTTGTTTTATATGTCAATATCTCGAAAGAGGGGTAAAGTAAGGAACCTGGCTCACATGATTCCCAAGGCAGCAGTATCTCCTTTGCATTAAGTACATAAACAAGATTTATGGCCACTGACCTAATCTTAGATGCCAAAATGTACAGCAGGAACAGCATTCTGAAAAACTTAATTTAAAATTATGGCGTTAACAAAAGCACTTTAGGAAGCAGACAACCTACCCAGCGCAGGTACACATGTGCATATGAGGGACCTGGCCATAGAAAGGAGCCATGATTATTTGTATGGAGCTGTAGTATACATCTCAGACATCATTCAAATACGCAGGTTTTACTTTTTTCTCTCTACAGCTTTGATGTTTATGAATTTCTATATAAATGCAGTGGGCAATGTTAATCGTTAAAGGTCATTTGTTACTAGATATTCAAGCGTTCAGCTTTGGGGAAGAGAGGATAGAATAAAAGAAAATAAATAAACCTGTTAATTCCTTTTCTGAAGTTTAAGACTAATTTTCTTACTAAAAACGAACTAAATTGGTACCTTGGAGAGAAGGCAAGGCTTGAGCAGCCGTGGGTAATACAGCTTCTCCACCAAATGAGAGAAAGGGGGCTGTGATGTTGTTATGCTAAGCCAGCAGTAACCACTGGAATATTTTCCTCAATACCCTGTTTTTTGACCTTGAAGAGAATAACCAAAAGAAAAGAAAGAAAGAAAATAGTAAATGAAACCTACAATGACAGATGTCAAATCAACACTTTCCTAATATAGTCTATAAAACAGAATTCCTGGAAAAAATAACATCCTGCAGTATAAAATGTCAAGTAAAGGAAATACGTTCCTTCCCTTGTCACGAGGTTTTAAAAAGTGAACTACACATGGTTAGAGAAGGTAAACATATAGTTACAAAGGTTTTTCAAACTATTTCAAAAGTTTTTCTTTTAAATATAGATTCGGGCATTAAAATATATATTTCAGGCATGCATAAAACTGTAGTCTCCCAGAAAAGATAAATAATGCTATTATGTAACATTTACATGGAACTAAAAAGATTTTTAGAGTACCACTGAAAATCTGAAATTAAAAGGATTTGAAAGACACTGGGTTCTGTAAGTTATCTAAAGATTTAATTCTAAATTCTAAATTCCTACCTTAGTTTGGGTTGTCCCAAAAGAGCATCTAAAATTAGAACTCAGATCCAGGTGATTTATTTGGGAGGTGACTCCCAGGAAGCAAAGTGAGGGGGCATGGGGAATGAGACAGGGGAAGTAAAAGCCAATAATGGTATTGAGCTGGTTAATGATCTGGCAACCAAGGATAAATTCTACTGGGGATTTTCTGAGGAACTCTGCAGAATGTGTTTCAAAATTGTTCATCTGAAGGATTTATTTATTCACAATATCCTGTCCTACCTCCCATTATTTGAGGGTTGCTACAGGTAGAGGTAATTCCTTCACTCTTCCAGACTCCTCAGACACAAAGTTGAGAAAGAACCTTTAACTTTAGAGAAAGCCCCAAGGCAAAAGAATGGAGCAATGTATAACCCGAGCTTACAATGGAACACCATCAGTGTGCCTAGAATGGTTTGGTACCATTGCAGCTGAGATCAGAGATACAACAACATATGATGAAGGTACCAAAAGCCTATGCCTCAGAAACTTACTCCTACAAAAGGTTTCACTATATCACCTTGAGTTAGTTATCAGGATGTACTGGTATCTACTGGTAGGATTCTTCATAAATCTAAAGTTTTTGTTGTCAAATATGTCATTATTCATAAGTTTTGAAATATCAGAACAAAATCTAAGTTATATGGACGTGTAAAATAATTCACACGTCCATATAATCAATCCGACTTCCTTTACAATTAACATGTTTTTGGTGTTTGAGTATATGTGGGATTTTAGAAGAAATTAATGTAAAATTAGGCAAAAGGATAAATTTAAAGTTAGAAAAAAGGAAGGAGCCAATGATGCTAAAAAAGTAAAAAGTATCATGACAACAAATTTTCACATTGTGTTTACACTATAAAATAATTTAAATGATTTCAATAAGAAATAATGTAATTTGTTCTGTTTTTTATCTCAATAAAGAACAATCTGGATTGGATTAATTTCACATCTTTAAACTGTTTTGGTATCATGAACACATTGTCTTAATTGTAGTTTTTAAAAGGCTGTATATCATAGGGGTTAAAATTGCGTAGGCCTTGGGGTTAGATGCGTATGTTTGAATTCCCACTTCACAACTTACCAGGTGTGCAAAATGGTGACAATGACAGTACTTAGTAACATATTCAGTAATTGGCAATTTAGAATTAAATTATAATACATATGAAGCTTTCAAAAGTGCCTACTCAAAATAACTGCTCAGTAATATTAGTCATGACCATTATTAATGTTAATATTATTGTTGAATTAGGAGGTAAAACATCATAACAACAAGTTACACTACAAAACAACAGAGGAGAAAAAGAACATAGCTGAGCAAAACACTCAATATTTTGTTAGAAGTGGGGAGTCAATGATTTCCACATGGGAAGTGGAGTTTCATATTGGTTCTCTTCCTCTGTGAAAGCAAGATCTATCCTCACTACAGTTCACCTCATATGAGCAGTTACTCATAAACAGCTTGTCTAAACATGCCACATGTTAAGGAAAAAGATTAGTGAGAACAATAAGAAATGATATCAGGAAGCTAAAAAAAGCTGAAATTGTATAGGTAAGTACAATTTACATTTACTAAAACCAAAGCATAAAGAAACAGTGAGATGTTTATCCACTTACAGGAAAGTGCAATATCTGAGAATGACAAACAGTTATTGGTGACACAATGTGGTCAATGACTAATGTAAGATAATAGAAGCCATACTGTAATCAGGCAAATATTTGGTCAGGTACAGTCACACAAAGAAGTAAAAGCATTATACTACTACCATGGGCATAGAGTTAGGCTGTGAATTGCTCAAAGAAAAGAGAAAATGTCATGTAGCTATTTATAAGCAGAAAAGACCAAGTAAAAAAGCATCAATTAAAATATTCTAGTAGGAAAAAAATGTTGATTATGAAGTGGCAGGCCAGCATTAGAAACTCACAGGCTAGCATCATTAATAAATGGGTCTAATTATATAACATAAAAATTAGTAATAGTACACCAAAAAGGATAAAATAATATAAATAATGAAATTTAAAGTAATGGGTATTCTTATAAGAAATTAAACTTATACTTAATCTGGTTTAAATTTGTTATTGCATATTGTTATGATGGATCTAAAATACTGTGCTGATCTAATGGGCATGAAAGAGGCCATTTTAAAAAAGATGTCCACTTTTGAAAACATTCCAGAATATTAAGGGTGTACAGATGTTTTGGTTGCACAGATTGCTTCAGTACTGCTGAGTCAAAGTTATGTGTGCCCATCATCCAGTTAGCAGACACTGTAGCTGACAGGCAGGATCTCACCCATCCCCTCATTTGCCACCTACTTGATTTCCATTGGGTTTTACTTCCATCTGTGCATTGATCTGAGTGCTGATCAGTTAGTTCCAATTTAATAGTGAGTACATGTGGTGTTTATTTTCCAGTTCTTAATTCACTTTGGAGAATGGTCTCCTGTTCCACCCAGATTATTGTAAAAGGTATTAATTTTTTTTTGAGTACTACTCTATGGCAGACATATACATTTTATTCGTACACTCATAAATTGATGGGCACTTGGGCTGATTTGACATCTTTCTGATTGTGAATTGTGCTGTGATAAATATTTGAGTGAGCCTTTTTCATGAAGTAACTTTTTTGGGTAAATACCCAGTTAGTGAAATTGCTGGATCAAATGGTAGGTTTACTTTCAGTTCTTTGAGGAATCTCCATACTATTTTTCCTACAGGTTATACTAGTTTGTAGCTCTATCAACAGAGTAAGAGTGTTCTTTCCTCTCTGTGTCCCTGTCAGCATTTATTGTTTTGGGACGTTTTGATAAAAGCCATTCTCACTGGAGTTAAGCGATATCTCTCTGTGGTTTTAATTTGCATTCCCTTGATGGTTAGTGATGTTGAACATTTTCTCATGTATTTATTGGCCATTAGTCTATCTTCTTTTGAAAAGCTTCTATTCATGTCTTTTCCCCACTTTTTAATGTGTCTGATTTTTTAAAAAAATTATTTGCTTGAGTTCTTTATAGATTCTGGTAATATTGGCCCTTTGTCAGATGTATAGCATGTACATCATAATTGCCATCATGGTCGTCTTCATAAATTCTTTGCATAGGCCAATATCTAGAAGAGTTTTACCAACATTTTCTTCTAGAATTCTTACGGTTTTATGCATTAGATTTATGAGGTCTGAAAACTAAGTTCATGAATTCATCCTAGAAAAGGGCTACATACCTCAATGCTAAATATCACTACAGTCACCTCTGAGCTACTCCCATTGAGAAGCTATGCACTGACACCAGTGCCTAGTTTACCCTTCAAAGTAAATTCTGGAACCCTTTCTCTGGAATGGCTGGTCTGACAACTAAGTTTGAAAACTTGTCCTAGAAAAAGTGCTATATACCTCACTGAAGAATTTTATGATGGTCACCTTCAAATACTCCCTGTGGCCATCTGGTAATTATAGTGATATTTGGCTATGAGATACGAAACACTTCTTCTAGAATGAATTCATGAACTTAATTATCAGATCTCACAAAATGATAGCTCTGGTAGCCATTCCAGAAAAAAAGTTTTGAAATTGCTTTGAAGAGTGAACTAGGCACAAGCATCAGTGCATAGCTTTTCAAGGGTAGTACCTCAAAGGTAAACAGTGATACTCAGCAATGAGATATATAGCACTTTTTCTAGAATGAGTTTCTGAACTTACCTGTTCAATCT
The DNA here is from genome assembly GCA_963574575.1 of Galagoides demidoff. Taxonomy (NCBI): domain Eukaryota; kingdom Metazoa; phylum Chordata; class Mammalia; order Primates; family Galagidae; genus Galagoides; species Galagoides demidoff. The sequence continues at coordinate 32,594 of CAUYQV010076925.1, forward strand.
TAGAGATCTTTTATCTTGAATTAATTTTTGGAATGGTGAGAGATAGGAATACTACTTCAATTTTCTACATGTAGCTATCAAATTTCCCAGCAACATTTATTGAACAGGGATGCTTTTCTATAGTGTATATTGTTGCCTGCTTCATCAAAGATCAGTTAGCTGCATGCAGATGGTTTTAAATGGGGTTCTGGTCCATTGGTTTATGTCTCTATTTTTGCTCTAGTACCATGCTGTTTTGGTTACTATAGCTTTGTAGTATAGCTTAAAATCTGATAAGAGTGATGCCTCCAGATTTGTTCCTTTTGCTTACTTTGGCTATTTGGGCTCTTTTCTGATTCTTAGTGGAATCTTTGGGGGCTTTTAGATGTAAGATCATAAATCAGCAAAGAGCAATATTTCCACTTTCTCTTTCCCCATTTGTATACCCTTGAAGTCCTTCTCTGGCCTGAATACTCGGGCTAGGACTTCCAGCAGTATGCTGAATAGAAGTGGTGATAGTGGGGATCCTTGTCTTGTTCCCGTTCTGAGTGAGAATACTTTCAAGTTATCTTATTCAGTATGATGTTGGCTGTGACCTTACCATATATGGCTTTTATAATTTTGAGATGTATGAAGAATTGTCATAAAAGTGTGGTGAATTTCGCAAAATGCTTTTTATGCATCTTTTGAGATGATCATATGGTCTTTGTTCTGCTTCTGTTTATGTGGTGGACATGTTTATGAATTTAGCTATGTTGAACCATCCTTGCACCCCTAGAATGAAACCCATTTGGTTGTGGTGTATTTTTTTTTAATGTGTTGCTGAACTTGGCTTTTCTCGACAAGTTTTGCATCTGTATTCACAAGGCATATTGGTTTGCAGTTTTCTTTTTTTGTTGTATCCTTTCTTGGCTGGGGTATTAATGTGAAACTGATTTTAAGAATTCCTTTCTTCTCAATGTTATAAAATAATTTTTGTAGTATGGATACCAATTCTTCTGGTAAAATTTGGTTGTAAAACCATCTGGTCCAGGGCTTTTTTGTTGTTGGGAGTTATTTATGTTATTGTTTCAATTTCCTTGCTCATTACTGGTCAGTTCAGGAATTCTATTTTTCACTGATTGAGTCTTGGGAGGTTATTGGTTCCAGGAATTTGTTCATTTTCTCAATTTATTCAAGTTTATATTCACAGATGATATTTTGTATTTTTGTTGTATCATTTGTAACATCTCCAATTTCATTTCTGATAGAGTTTATTTGGATCCTTCCTTTCTATTTCTGGTTACTCTAGCAAGGGGTCTATCAATTTTGTTTCTATTTTCAAAGAACGTATTTGTTTCATTAATAGTCTACATAATTTTTTAATTTTTAATTTCATTTAGTGTTGCTCTGAATTAGTTATTTCTTTTCTTCTGCTGGTTTTTAGTTTGCTTTTCTTTTACTATTTCCTTGAGATAATTCATTAGATTGTTGGTTTTGTGATCTTTCTTTCTTTTTGATGGAAGAATTTTAAGACTATGAATTTTCCCCGTAGGATGGTGTTTTCTGGATCCAATAGATCTAGATAACTTGTGCCTATCCTGTCATTTAGTTTGAGAAATCTTTTGATTTCTATCTTAATTTCCACCTTGGCCAATAATCATTCAGACATAGGTTATTTGATTTCTATGATTTTGTGTAGAATTGAGTGTTTCTGTTGGAGTTGATTTCTAATTTTATTCCATGGTGATCTGAGAAGATACATGGTATATATTTTTGAATTTGTTGAGACATATTTTGTGGCCTAAGATGTGATCAATTTTACAGAATTTCTATGTGTTGATGAGAAGAATGTATATTCAATAGTTTTGAGGTAGAAATTTCTGTAAGTATCTGTTAGGCTCTTTTGCCCCAGTGTCCCATATAAATCTTGTGTTTCTTTTATTTTCTGCTTGGAGGATCTATCCACAAAATCCCCAGCAATGATGCTGCTGCTATTTATCACTTTGTTTAGATATAGTAGGTTTTTCTTTACGGATCTGAGTGCACCTGCGTTAGGTGCATAAATATTTAGAATTTGCTATGTCTTCTGGATGCATTGTTCCCTTTATCATTTGTAAGGACCATCTTTGTCTTTCTTTACTATTATTGAGTTGAATTTTATTTATCTGATCTACAGATAGCTACACTCACTTTCTTTTGATTTCCACTTACATGGAATATCTTTTTTTCCATCTCTTCAACTTGAGTCTGAATGAGTCCTTGTGGGTAAAATGTGTTTCCTGGAGACAACAGATACTCAGTTTGAATTTTTTATCCATTCAGTGTGCCTATGTCTCTTCAGTTCAAACTATTCATGTTTAATGAAGAAATGGATAAGTAGCATGGATTTCTGCCATCCTCTAGGGTAGAACCTTATTGTTTTGTTTTACCTTTTCAGACATTATTTTATCTGGGCTTTCCACTTTAGTTTTTGGGTGACTTTACACTTGTGGGTGGATATTGTGCTGATTAATGTATAATGCATGTTTGAGTACGTCATGCAGAGCAGGTTCAGTCTTGAAAAATTTCTTCAGAGTTTGCTTATCTGAAAAAGTCTTTATTTTTCCCTTAAGAAACTTAGTTTTGCAGATACAAAGTTCTAGGCTGCCCATTGTTCTGTTTAAGAAGACTGAAGATGGGGTCCAAATTCCTTCTGGCTTTCAGGATCTCAGTTGAGAAACACACAGTTAGCCTGATGGGTTTTCCTTTGTAAGTTACCTGGTATTTTTGCCTTAGATCTTTCAGGGGTTTCTTCTTCATGTTAACTTTGGACATTCTGATGATTATGTGTTGAGCTGATTGCCTCTTTGTGATGAATCTCCCACATGCTCCTTTAGTTTCCTGTCCCTGACATCTAAATTTCTAGCAAGACTAGGGAAGTTACCCTCAATTATTCCCTCAAATAGGTTCTCCATCCTTGTTGTTTTTTCATTACCCTCAGTGATGCCTATGATTCTTATATTTGGCCTCTTTACATAATTCCAAATTTCCTGCAGGCTTTGTTCATTCTTCTTATTTTTGCTTTTTTCTTTTTAATCTTTGATTGGTTTAATCTGAAGGCATTGTTTTCAAGCTTTGAGATTCTTTCTTTACATGGTCTAGTTAATTTTTAAAAATTTCACTCTATTTCCTTGAAAAGTATTCATTTCCATAAATCCTATTTGATTTTTATTAGTCCTTTGGTTTCTTTAGTGAATTTTTCATTCGTTTTCTATATTTTTTGTGGTTTCTTTGTGTTGGTTTTACATTTTCTCTTGTATTTTGTTGATCTTCCATGTAATCCATATGTGGAATTTTTTATCTTTTTTTATTAAATGATAGCTATGTACATTAATGCAATCATGGGGTACAGTGTGGTGTTTTCATATATAATTTGAAATATTTTCATTAAACTGGTTAACACAGCCTTTATGTCATTTTCTTAGTTATTGTGTTAAGATGTTTATATTCCACTCTTAGAAAGTTTCACTTGTACCCTTGTAAGATAAATCATAGAAGTGATCCCTCCAATTACCCTCCCCCCACCCATCTCCCCTCCCTCTCCATATTCTTAGGCTATAATTAGGTTATAGCTTTCATATGAAAGCCATAAATTAGTTTCATAATAGGGCTGTGTACATTGGATACTTTTTCTTCCATGCTTGTGATACTTTGCTAAGAACATTTTCCAGCTCCATCCATGTAAACATGAAGGATTTAAAGTCTCCATCTTTCTTTATGGCTGTATAGTATCCCATGGTATACATATACCACAGTTTATTGATCCATTCGTGGATCAATGGGTACTTGGGCTTCTTCATGACCTGGCAATTATGAATTGGGCTGCAATAAACATTCCGATACAAATATTTTTGTTGTAATGTGGTTTTTGCTCTTCTGGATATATATCTAAAATTTTTTCATCTATCATTTCAACATTTTCACTTAAGCTATCTAGTAATGGCTGTTAGAGAATAGCCTGTAAGCATTTGCTTGAGCCAGGTGCAGTTGTAATGGCAGATCAAGGTTGATGGGGAGTCCCTTGTAGTGCTGGACCTCAGGATGGTTCTGCTGGCCCAGAAGAGTGGTGGAGACTTTGGAGTGGGGTCTTGAGGACCTAGTGAAATGCTGGAATTTCAAGGGGGTAGTGTTGCAGTGATCTCTGGATCCACATGGGCCTTGACATAGTAAAAACCTCAGAGCTGGAACCAGGAATTGTGTGGGCAGAGCCATATAGTTTGGGGGTGCTTGTTTCACTGGTGTGGGAACTTCAGATACCAAGTCATGCAGGTGGGGTTTGATTCCAGCAGCTTGGGGAGGACCAGAGGTGCTAGATGAACAGGGTTCTCCCTCTTCCTAGGTCTCATGGAGGCAGCTCAAGGTTTCCTAGGTGCTGCCTGTGGCACCTCAATTACCCTTTCATATCCCACACTGCAGGAAAGGGTGCTTGGCTCCCAGTCATAGGGCACGCACAGAAGAATGTTCCTTCTGTCCACTCCTTACCCAACCTGGCAGGAGCAATATGAAGGTTACTGTGGGAGTGTTTGCTCTTCACTTTCCACCCCCAGCCTGGTAGGTGCTATGCAAAGGCTACTGCTACAAAGCTGGGTCCCTATCAGACCTGACCATGTATCTGAGAGCTGGCATAAACTGAAGAAACCTGGGATTGGCATCCACCAGATCCCTGATGCACCTGCTGTCTGGTGCAATGTCTCTGCCTAGACTCTAAGCAGTTCCCCTATCAGTCCAGAAAACTGCAGCGGTGAAGGGAGCCGTCTCAGTGATTACAGGGTGAATGTAGCATTCTAGGGCTCTATCCTCCTGACCTTCCCCACATGTGAATGCCTTCCCACATGAGAGGTAAGTCAATCTTTCTGAATGAACTGCTCCATCACCTCCTTCACTCTGAATGTTCTGTGTTGCCTCTTCAGGGTTTTACAATTTTTTTTCTTTTTTTTTGAGAGAGAGAGTTTCACTTTGTTGCCCTTGGTAGACTGCCATGGCATCACAGCTCACAGCAACCTCAAACTCTTGGGCTCAAGCTATTTTCTTGCCTTAGTCTACTGATACTGAGTTGCTGGGACTACAGGAACCCACTACAATGCCTGGCTTTTTTTCTTTTTTTAAGAGGCAAGGTCTTGCCCTTGCTTAGGCTGGTCGTGAACTTCTGAGCTCAGGCAATTCACCCACCTTGGCCTCCCAGAGTGCTAGACTTACAGGCACTGAGCCACTGCTATCTGTAGGAAGGCATCTGATTGTAATTTTTGATTCTCTCCTTGAAAGTGGTGTACATGCAGGTAGCCTTTAGTCCACTACTTTCCTCTCATTCCTTTTATGTCTGCTTTTCTGGTGTAGAAGTCTTTTACTACCTTTTCTTGCTTAATTTCTCTAGATTTCCAGTACTATATTGAATAGAGTGGGAAGAAATGGCATGCTTGCCTTGTTCCTGATCTGATCTTTAGCTGACTCTTTGTAATTCATGTAGCTTTACATTGCTGTCTGTGCATCTGAAGGGAAAAACAACTCTTCTAGTCTTTTAGAGACTGGTTTCAGCAGGTAGAGAACTCCTGATGGGTTCCTAGACTGATGGAGTTACCTCTAAGGTCACAGTTGAGAGGTCCTAGGGATGTGTCACATGGATGATGCTGGGCTTGTAGAGGGCCAGTTACTGAAGACATAAGAGGGTATGATTTCTGGCTGGCCTCCAAGTAGATGAGATTGCTTCTGGAGCCATGGTCAAGTAGAGTTGGAACTGGGTCTGAGACCTTTTTGATGATAAAAGTGGGGTTCAATGTGGTAATCTGGGTAGGACTGTTCCCAGACCATGGTAGATGCAGGAAGGAGTTGAGTCATTAGGGGCTGCTGGAGTGCCCCTCATTAGGTCTGATGTCAGGAGGTTTACCACTGGGGGAATAGATAGATGTGTCTCCCATCAGGTCCTTAGGTGGGTGGGACTGCACTCAGCTCACAGTAAAGCAGGGCTAGAGCTGAGCTGTAGGTCTGCTTCAGTGCCTACAGCCAGAACTGAGTTTGTAGGCCTTTTACTAAGGGTATGAAATAGCATGATTCTTCCCCCTTCTGTAAATGGGGCCAGTTACAGAACTGTGACCAAGCATGGCTGAAGCTGAGAACATAGGAGAAAAGGGCTGTTTCTGATTTGCAGTTGAGGTCAAGGTCAGTGAGCCTGCCTCTGGGGTATAGGCTGGCTTTATCAAAGTGGTCCTCTTTGGTCTTGGGTTTAACAGGCATTCTGCAACCTCCTACCTGGATACCAAAGCTCCCATAAAGGCATTTTTGGTAAATGGTTGCCAAATTATTACTGTAGGGTATATAAACTGGGATCTCCTTTTTGGCTATCTTACCCATGTCACTCTCTGGCTTTTGACAGTTTGAATATAATGTCTCAGTGTGGGCCTCTTGGTTTGTCCTATTTTTTTAGTCTTTTGATCTTAAATTTGGATATCTGCTTCATTATTCAGATTTAGAATTTTTCACCAAGTTTTTTTTTTTTTGAATAAGCCCTCTAATCCTTTCTTTCATCTCCTTCTACTCCTGTAGATTGGTTGACTTGATGATATCCTATAAGTCCTTTATACTTTCATTTTTTTCTTTTTTGTTACCCTAAGAAATTTAAATAGCCTAACTTTAAGGTTGCTAATTCTTTCTTCTGCTTGATCAAATCTACTGTTGAACCACTCTAGTAAAGTTTTTGGCTCAGTTACTGTATTTTTTGGCTCCAGAATTTCTTTTTGGCTCTTTTTCATAGTTTTTATCTCTCTATTCTCTTTTTGTTCATGCATCATTTTCATGATTTCATGTGAAAATCTCTGACTATAGATTTGTCTCTTTCCCCTTATTTGTCTGTCCATTTCTGTTATGTATGTTTTAAGACTGTATAATTATATGCATACAAATTAAGAACTGTTATGTGTACCTGGTGAATTAAACCTTTTAAAATTTCTAGGGTACTTTATAACACTTTTAATCTAAAAAGCTTATTTTATCTTCACAAAGGTAAACATAAAGAGAGAACTACATAAGTTCTCTTGCCTAGCTTTTGTATGGCATATGTTTCTCTTTCTTTTACTCTTTCTGCACCCTTATTTTTAGTTATGTCTCTTTCAAAGTGGATATGATTCAGATCAGCTTTTTCTTTTCTTTCTTTTTTTTTTCTGTGAGACAGAGTCTCACTATGTCACCCTTGGTAGAATGTTATGGCATCACAGCTCACAGCTACCACAACTTGGGCTTAAGCGATTCTCTTGTCTCAGCCTCCCAAGTAGCTGAGACTACAGGCATCTACCACAACGCCTGCTTATTTTTTTGATGCAGTTGTCACTGTTGTTTAGCAGGCCAGGGCCAGGTTCAAGCCTACCAACCTCAGTGTATGTGGCCAGTGCCCTACCCACTGAGCTACAGGCACTGCCCTCAGATCAGCTTTTTAATCAATCTAATACACTTTGTCTTTTAAGTGACCAGTTGGTGCATTTATATTTAATGTAATTACTGAGACATTTGTATTTTAATATATGATTGTACCATATGATTTGTTTGTGTTTTTGATTCTATGGCAATTTTACTCTATTCTTTTGCCCCTTTCTACTTCTATTGCCTTTTAGAAAATTATTTTTCATTATTGCATTTTCCCCCTTCATTAAATTGCATGTTATACCCCTTTATATCATTTTAGTAGTTATCCTAAAGCTTATAACATGTTATCTTGAAGTATGAAGTTTATTAGTAATTTGAACACTTGCCTTCTTTTATGTATAATGCAAAGGGTTTACCCATTTAATTTCACTACCTTCATACTCTTAGTTACATGTATTGTTTTGTAGTTAATTCTATGTATATTTTAAACTGCAAGATACATTATTGTTACAGTCAGTCAATAATCTACTAATATTTCCTTATACATTAACTCTTCTCATTTCTCCTTGTTCTTCCTAGATTTCTGACATTCCATCTGGGATCATTTTCTTTTGCCTTAACATCATTTACTATCCTTTGGAATGCATTATCTGCTAGTATCAATTTTTAGTTACTGTCATCCAGGAAATTCCTTCACTTTTATTCTTAAAGGATATTATTGCTGGGGATAGAATTCTGGGGTGACAGTCATTTTCATTTACTATTACAAAAAATGTAATTCCATTATCTTTTGATTCAGCAATTCTGTTGAAAAGTCAGGTTTCATTCTAAGTGCTGCTTCTTTGAAAGCAGTCTGTTATTAATTCACTTCGGCTCTTGTGTAACTTTTTTCCTTGACTTTTATTTTCAGAAGTTTTGCCATCATGTGCCTAAGTAGGAATTTCTTTTTATTTTGCTTGGAGTTCACCAGATTTCTTGGATGTATAGTTTGGTGTTTTGTCAATTTTGGACAGTTCTCCACTATTACCTTTTCAAATATTGCAACTTCCCCATTAGCACCTTCCTCTTTCTAACATGTATTCTAGATCTTCTCATTTTTTCTGTGCCTCTTATCCTTTTACTTATATCTTCTGTCTTTGTTTTGCATCATTCTTCATCCTGAATATTTATTTTCTTCTGACTTTTCTTACAGTTCATTGAACCACTCTTTGGTTCTATCTCTGGAGAGACACTTATCCCCTTACCACCCCAGTTCAAACACTCAAAGCTCACAACTACCATTTACCAATGTGACCGAAAAGACTGGTGTTATTACCCTGAACATGAGTTTAATTCTGTCAGTATAAGAAATTCAAATCTTATAACATGATTTAAGATCATGTTAATTCCTTAATTCCTTAAAATCCAATCAACGTATCTATAAGCAATGAGGCAACTTTCCCACTATCCCCTCAATCTTATATGTTGGATTTACTTGTCAATTTGTCTCTGTGTAAGATCAACAAATGCAATAACTTTTTTTCAATTCATTATTGTATGTCCAATGTCTGTCTATACAATGACAGGTATATGGAAGTAAACACTCAATAAATATGTATTGAATGAATGAATAGTATGCTGCTTCTCTTTTACAAGAAATCACCAAACTGGAACTTTATGAAAATACCAGCCAGAAACATTAGTCCATAAAACAACACCAAAAAAGCTACATGGGATAACACTGCTATTAAATAAACATTAAAAATAAAAGATAGCCAATTAGAGTTTGACAACACAGAAGAAAAATATCTGATTGGTTATTTTTTTGTTTTTATCCTCCTTTCAAATTGGTAAGTCTACACTTTCCACTGCCAGTTTGATTCCTGATAAAATAGTATCATTGTAGCATGATGTTACTACTGAAGTCCATTTATGAAGGACAAAAATATGTCAAAAGTAGTCTTCTAAGTTCTGGTGAGTCTGAAGCTTGACTTATTAATCTGTTCCAATGACTATTTGTAGCAACTATGATCCATTAGTACCTACAGCCTAGGACCCAGTTGTGTCTCAAGTTTTATTATTTAGTTTGACAGCATTAAATTTTTGACAACTGCTAAATACCTGTATCCATCTTACCAATCAATTGTTTGCTCTTTAGCCTGAGGGCAAAGACAGAGGGTGGGATGGGGTAGGAAAGTTGTGCTGAACCAAATGTTAGTGAACAGTTATACTTTATCTTCTTACTTTATTTGTCTCATCTGTAAGGAAACATTTTTGAGTGGTACAGAGACAGTTGTAGCATCTTCCATGGTGGGTATCTTTGAATTTATACATACTGTTCTCAGTGGTGGGAGAAAATTCTCATGCACAACATACTTAAAGGTCTGCCATCCCAATGCTTTTAGTAATCTTTTGTATGTACATAGATTTCCCCCCATGGACTTTTCCTTAGACTTACTATAGCATCAACTAGATTTCAGTTCTACACTTTGAGTAATATTTTCATCTGAGTTCAGTGGAAAGTTTTAAAGGTCTTTCATATACCTCTTACTATTAAAGACTACTAAAATGTTGCAGGATAACATTTAAATATTTGTCACTTGAAACTCACTATACTGCTTCTATTTTCTTAATCAAATATTTTTAAAATTTAAAATGCTCATTGCATGAAGCCACAAATTACAAATATATAGAGTTAAGCTGCTCCCATTCCCTACAAAAATTCATTACTGTCAGTCTGGTGATTACATGTCATCTCTTATCATTCTCATTAAAACATAAACAAACATATAAACTCTTCTCTCCACCACTGGTTTTAGAAAAACAGGATCATAACTTACATATTCTGTTTATCTTGAATCATCTGTTATAAGCTCCTGTCCCCCTCCCCCGGTCCCCCTGCCTTCTCCCATTCACCCACCCTATGGGCAGGCTCCTGTTCTCCCTGTCTTCCCCCATTCCTCTGCCCTATGGGTAATCTCCTGCCCTCTGCTGTTCCCCCTCTCCTCCACCCTACCAGCCTTCCTAGCCATGTTCCCATGCTTTCTAGAATTCAAAGAGGCACAGAAAGTCCCAAGTTTCATAAACCCCCCAAGTTCTCAGTAGATGAACAATGGTGGAAAACTCAGGAAGGCTTAATTACTATTGTATAACCATAACCATTGTGATTTAAGATGTATCCATTAATCAACTATTGTTATATAATCATAACCATTGTGATTTGAGACATATCCATTAACAATCAAGCTGTAACCCTGCCAGTAACAATGCTCCTTGTCCCTCCTGCCCCCCACTCACATAAGCTATGCAGAGAAAAAAAGGTATAAAAGACAAAAAAACCTAGCACTTCTGGGCCACTTGTCTCAGAACAATGGCCCTCTGCACAGGCGAGAATAAATCACCAATTATTTGCATCAAAGTGGGTCTGAGTTTATTTTTCCAAGTCCCCTAAGTTATTTCATCTGGAGACCTCCCCAGTGAGAACGCTATCTAGACCCGCCACCAGCCAATGGCCATAGGGGAAGGCCTCAGAGAAAAAGTCCCTCTGCCCTGGAGCTCTCAGCCGCATAGGAATTAATTGGGTCACAGGTTTCCAAATTTTCCATTTTGGTGATTTGATTGTGGTGCCCTGAGTAAAGTCTGTCTGGATCTCTAGAGAATCTGGGGGAACAATAGGCTAGGCTGGATGCAGCCTGAGACGCCTGTTCTCGAGACAGAGGGGAGGTATCCCCTTGTCTCTCTGGTATAGGTTTGGGTTGGTTGTTTCTGTGTTGTTATGTTTGCAGCTCCTTATTAGACTGTTTTGTTATTAGCAGTCTTTTGGACTCTTCGGATTTGCAGACTAGTCCTGTTCTGGTAATTGTGATCTTTTTTTTTTTTTTTTTTTTTTTGAGACAGAGCCTCAAGCTGTCGCCTTGGGTAGAGAACTGTGGCATCACAGCTCACAGCAACCTCCAACTCCTGGGCTCAAGCGATTCTCCTGCCTCCACCTCCCAAGTAGCTGGGACTACAGGTGCCCGTCACAAGCCCGGCTATTTTTTGGTTGTAGCCGTCATTGTTGTTTGGTGGGTCCGGGCTGGATTCGAACCCGCCAGCTCAGGTGTATGTGGCTGGTGCCTTAGTCGGTTGAGCCATAGGCGCCGAGCCAGTAATTGCAGTCTTTTACTGGATTGTCTTGGTTTTTGCAGTCAACTGTGCTGGTTCTGTGTCTTTTGTATGTTTTGAGTTTTG